>LR752499.1:46322-81476 GCA_902729485.2 Mus minutoides | reverse complement strand
GAAGAATAACATGAACTAACTAGTTCCCCCTGCGCTCATATGTCTAGCTGCATATATGGAAGAAGATGGCCTAGTTGGCCATCATTGGGAGGAGAGGCCCCTTGGTCATACAGACTCTACATGCCCCAGTACTGGGGAACGCCAGGGCCATTACGTGGGAGGGGGTGGGTAGGGGAACAGGGAGGGGATGCGGGAGGGTAAGGGAAAATTTCTGGATAACATGTGAAATGTAAATGAAGAAAATATCTAATAAAGAGAAAAAAATGAAAAAAAAAGCAGAATCACTGTATGTGAGGTATAAATAACGAGTTTGCTATAAGAATTTGAATGTTTCTAAAGGAATGAAACTCTGACACTGGAGCAAAGCCAGAACTTGTGGGAAACCCAAGAAACTGCTTACATATGTGGAGATAAAATATGGGAACTTGTAAAGAGGTCACAAGACAGAGAATCTCATCAGCTGCATGGTTTGATCAGAGGATCTTCTGAGTGTCATAGCCTACCGAGAAAAATGCCTCCTTGCTTTCTTTCATTCTACCTCTTGAATCTCATGTGAATCACTCTTGCTGAAAGGAGACTTGAAGGAGGCTATTCTCCAGCATTCAACAAGAAAAATGATTGGTGCTATGTGGAAAAAAAAAACCTGCAAAAATGAGCACAATGTATCTCTGCTAAGCAGTCATCCATATAGAGCACTTATTTTGTTCTTTTACAAATATATCTAGTCTGACATGTGTGCTTTTTTAATTAATTATTACTATTACATTCACAGATATTTATAGACTGCAGTGTGATAATTGAATACATGTAAACACTGCCAACACTTATTCTTGCCAGCACATAGCATCCTTTGACTTGCTACGTTCAATTTACAAAATGTACATTCAAAAAAAAAAAAAGACATCACCAGCAAAAGCATTAACTGAAGAAAAGTGCATGGAAATAAGTCCAACAGTGAATGTACAATTCCTTTCACAGAAAGTATTTTAAATACATTAAAAGACATAAAATAACATTTTACTAAATTAAGCAATATGCCATGAGGGTTAGTATACAATAGTTATTTTGTTTCCAAATTAATCTGTGAATTTAACACAAACGCCATAGAAAGTATAGCCAGAAGGATTAAACAAACTCATTTTAAAGCTTATCTAGAAGAAAAATAAAAAAATAGGCTATCAGCTTTATGAGAGAACAAGAAGGGAGACAAGCCCCATCAGACATTACACTTACTATTAAACCATAGTGCATTTAAAAGGTATAAAACGTATTCAGGGGGCTGGTGAGATGGCTCAGCAGGTAAGAGCACCCGACTGCTCTTCCGAAGGTGATAAGTTCAAATCCCAGCAACCACATGTTGGCTCACAACCATCCGTAACGAGATCTGGCTCCCTCTTCTGGAGTGTCTGAGGACAGCTACAGTGTACTTACATATAATAAAATAAAATAAATCTTAAAAAAAACGTATTCAGAAACTGAAATCATCATAACACAATGGCATAAATATTAATAGATCCCTGAAATATAAAAGCTTCCATAAGAGAAAGATATTTCTAAAGAGCCAATAGAAAGATATTGATTATGTGGTTTATTTTTAAAAGATTAGATTACCCTATGAAGAAAGAGGGAGCTGTGTCTCTACCTTTTAGTTTCATGCAACTATGTACTAAATAAAGACTCTGATGTAAAGATAGAAAAATAATCATACCAAAGAAAATGTAAGATAACTTTTACCAAATTTGTAGGTATATATTCGTAAAGAATTGTCCATAATTTTATAATGTCAAAGACAATGGGTGTTCATAGAAATCTACTACTTTGTATACTAATTATAAAACATAACTGAATAAAAGGAGCTTAAATGGAAGCACTCTCCATGAAAGACAAAGCTGCTCCCAGAAGTCATGGGTTATTAAATGGTAATCACAGTGTCAGATATGCAATACTTCTCTAAATCTATTGGTCAGGAAGCTACCAGACACCACCAAAACAACAAACAATTCCCACTGCTCTTGGTCATGCCTCATAACTAAAGAGTAATACTCCATTAGTAATGGCATCACATACTTGAGTTGAAGTACATAAAAAAATCATTTTGGAACTGACTGGAAATTTTCTTTCCAGCTGGCTAGGTTTCATGGTTCCAGAAAGTCCTACATGAGACCCTAAAGAGAAAAGATGTCAATGATCATAACCAGCACTGGATGATTCATAATACCAAACTGACTTGCCAAGCAAGATGTGATTCTTGGGGCAATCATGGCATGATTGTTGTGGAGTTAACCAACTACTCTCTAATTAAACAGGACACCTGCTTCACTGGAGGACATTCCATACACCTGGTCAAAGCTCATGGGTATAGAGATTATCCCAGGGGGGATGCTTTGCTAAATCGAGTACAATCAAATGTTTTCTACTTATATCCATAGCTAGGTGCTGCTCCCAGCTTCATAAGATGCTTCCCATTTTCTGTACAGTGAGCAGCATTGAATACAAAGACATCAGAGTGCTCAGAATAAAATAGCTATAGATACTCAGCTCTAAATGACATCATCAACAACCCAGGACCTAAGGGTAGGAATGATGTGAAATGCTGCCTTCTGGGCATGACTTGGTCATTACACTCAGGAATTCACAGAAGGCATGGTTATCTATACATGATTTTAAACATGATCAATGTGTAAAAGTTTCAGCATGGATGAAGGAAAAGTTTGTGAGAACTCACTCCTAACTAAGAAACTAATTTACAGTTGATTGCTACTTGAAGATGGAGAGTCATTTTGCTTTGAAGGTGTGACCATTGGTAGGTTACCCATGACCTCACATACATCCACATATGGGCAGTACTAATTAGAATTAGCGTATATAAGATGAAAAGCAAGAGCGATGTATTAGGTGGAGGGCTCAAGAGAAGTGGAAAGGGCAGGATAGAGGATGTGGATATGGAAAAATATTGTATACATGTATGAAATTTCCTGGAATATATACTATATAGGTTATATAATATATAATTTATATAATATATAAAACTCATAATTTAATCATCTTATTTATATATTTTAATTTTATATGCATGTAGTTTATTCATGAGTGTACATTTGTGTGAGCTCACATATGCATGCATGTGCATGTGTGTGCATATGTGTGTGCATTTGTGTGTGTATGTTCCTGTGTGTGTTTCTGTGTGTATGTGTATGTTTCTCTCTCTCTCTCTCTCTCTCTCTCTCTCTCTCTCTCTCTCTCTCTCTCTCTTTGTGTGTGTGTGTGTGTGTGTGTGTGTGTGTGAATCTGGAGGCTGTTGGTTTGTGTCCAGTTTTCTCTATGATCAGTCTCTACCTTATTTTTTGAGACAGTGTTTCTCACTGATTCCAGAACTCACCCACTGGTTAGACTGGTTGGTCAGCCATATCTGGAATCTGTCTGTTTGTTTCTCCTGGTGAGAGGGTTATAGGTGTGCATCATAAATCAGCTCTTACATGGTTGCTGGGGATATGAATCCAGGTCCTTATATCTGTATGGTAGGAGCTTATTCACTGAGCCATATCTTCAGTGCTAACTAATGTAACATAATACTATATAAATAGTTACTAGAACTTATTATTTAAGGACTATTGACAATGAGCAAAATCTATATGTATTTATTATGGATATTTTCTTTCTGTGAACAGTCTCAATTTGCTGTTCATTGAAATCACAAGTATGGAACCCAGGAATATGTTTTACTTGCAGAGATAGCAGACCCTAAGTGAACCATCAAATACAAACTGTAAGAATAATAGCTAGATATATGTAAAATGTATTATTTGACAATATTTTTCAAAAGCTTATATTCACTGGAATTTGTTCCATGTCCATGATAGCAAGACATGGTGCCATTTATTGTTAATGTTTTATGTATAATGTTTGTATAATTAAAAAAATCAAAGATTTTTTATAAGCCTATATTTAAAATATTTGAAAGAAGAATGCTGAGGGTAGCTAAGATGATATATAGAAAAGGAAATTGTTGGATAGAGTTGTCTTTCTGGGGAAAAGCAAACAATTTTATCATATAGTTAGCAAGGATTAAGCAAGTAAGGCAAAGAAAGAAAAGAAAGGTCCATTGATGGTTGAAAGTAGTTCAAAATGAAGGTAGGGATATATGGGAGATTGATACATGGCTTAGATATTGGCAAACCAAGTGGAATAAGATTGGCCTTTTAATGAAATACTCCAAGAAAGAAAACTAATCTTTAGAGATATAATTACATCTAAATATAAATCATATAAAAGTCCAGATCTGGGTGGAAAATAACTTGATATGAAAGCAACATTTGATGATTTTTAAATGAAAATATAAGATAGCATTTTCCTGTCTTGAGTGTAGGGAAGGTTTTATTTAAGAGGAAAACATGAAGGAAAAGTGATTACCTAAAATTAGAGAAAACATATGTGGACTTTAACATCCAAATCAAAAATGCAAAAAGGCACACCCAGTCTGGGAAATACTTTTGGAGATAGGGGTTTGGGAAGGAGGTATGGGATGTGGAACAGTCAGAGGGTAGACTGAGAGGGGGATAAAATCTGGAGTGTAAGAAAAAGATTAAACAAAATTGAAACAAAAAAGAAAGGAGAAAAAAATTGATTTTATCATGTTAACTTTTAGCTCTCATAAAATTGCTGTTTACCTGCTTTGTTCATCTTTCAATATTCTTATGTAATCAAGGAAGACTTTAGTATTAAATATATTTTGAAAAGCTGTGTAATAATAAAATTTCTGAGAAAATGAAAAAACAAAATAAAACAAAAAGGACTAAGGAACAACTGGACTATTTCAGTAAAAATTCTGAAAGGAATTGGCAAAGATTATTAATTGGGAGTTTATAGAAGGAGGAAAATTATACAGTCTCCACATAAACCTGTGAAATGGTCCTCAACTCTGTAAAAGCTAAAAGCAGAGTATGCACCCCATTGAGGCCATGACAGTCAGAAGAAATGGACCTCATTTAAGGCAGATAAAATAAAATTAGCAACTCCTCTGGTGAACCATTTAATAAAACTAATAAAGATGAAGTTTCATGCCCTCTTATATGCAGGAGTTCTGCTTCCAGATGTAAACCCTGAGTGAAGTTCTGGCATATATGTCCAGGAAGCCTGTGGAAAAGTAGACAAAGCAAATGCTTTTTTGGAAAAGACCTAAGTGCCATCAAGGGAAAATGGATACATTTAATAGCTTATTTGTACACAACAGCATACTACTATTCAGTAGTAAAAGTCAACTGGAAGTATGTCTGTCAATATGAATAAGCACCACAAATATAAGGTAAGGTGAAGAAAGCAATTAGGTAAAGACTGTAACTGTATCTATTGTGACATTATTTATATAACATCTATCAGTATTACAAATCAACACACAGTATTTAGGAATATATAGTGATACAGTGTGGGGTAGAGACATTCATGGAACATATCACTCTAGAAAGTAGCTGTTTGCAGAGACAGACAGACAGACAGGGGGAGGGGGGAGGAAGACAGAAATGTGAGTACAGATAAGGAAGTATATATCTGAACATCCTTCATGTTAGTTTAAGTATTGAATAGTGGGAGCTTGGATTAAATAATTTTTACTTTTGAAATGCTTGAGGACCCCAAATGGCTCGGTAAGCTGTGTTTAGACTTAGATTTATAGAGATTCATCCTGAAGAGTCTTCCTTGAGGGGAAAGTTTGGGATGTTCTGTTTTCTATACAAGGGAGTGGCCTGCTTGAAGATAATCACATTTCATTTCTTTAATAGACTGTTAATTCTCTATTGCAAAAATTAAGCTATATTTATCATTATACCCCTGTGCTCACTAATTTACAGTATAAGGCAAATGTAGACAGTTGAGTGAATGGAGATGAACTCATAGGTTAGAATAGATGCATGTAATATTGAGATATCCATAAGGCAGTTTTAATTATTTTGGCAACAAAGTAGTACCACCATTTTGATGTTTCTCTCATCTCTATTGACATTAATCATGTTTTCTCCTGCAGGAATGTATGATCTGTTACTCCTGAGCTATTGCTCCTGTCTTGAAGAGTGTTCCAATCCTTAGAGCATCATTGTTTAGTGAATGTAACTGTTCTAACCAATGCAATTGAAGGGTATCTTGGCCAAATAATCTTGGCATAGATTTTCAAAAGTGAGAAGATTGACTTAACCCAAAGTTTACCCTCATGTCCACTGGTGATGAACTAGATATTCTTTTCCTTAAATGGGAACAAAACATGATGTCTCCCATTACCGTTTTTTAAAATTCAGACTGGAAATATCATCACCGAGTGGAGTGAGACAGTGAAAGGAAAGGAGGCATATATGTATTTGGAAGGAAGAAGTGAAACTGTCTTGGACTGCATTGATCATGATGGCCTATACAGAAAGTCGATAAATCAACTCAAAGTTCCTGGAAAACTGAGCAGGAGCATCAAGGTCACAGTTAATAAATCCAGATGGCAAAATGAGCTATTGGCTTTTATACTTAGGGCTACACAGTTGCATTTCACAATTTAAAATACCACTTACAATTGCAACAAGAACAAAAGGTCTATAAATATAACAAATTATGTACAAAATCCATATGCAGAACATTTTGGCTCTAATGAAAGAAATAAAATAAGTACTGTGTGCTAGATGATAAAGTTGAACCAATAGAAGCATGGGCTACCATTTGTGCTGCTGTCATTCTTCCACAAACTACTTGATCATGCTCCTCAGCTCCCCGCTAATCAATTAGACTTCAGCTTTCATCTATGAAAGCTGCTGCAGAACTTCAGCTCAAATTATTTCATCCATTCCTCTCTGTACTCCTACACACCAACCAGCAGTGTTTCTAAAAGCTCAAAGTTGTGTCAGAGGAATAAAGATTCCAGTCCTTTTAAGGTCTTGTCTAGGAAAGATCAGAGCTGTCCAAAAGATTCATTGTTTGGTCTGCCCAACACTTGTAGATAGGGTTCCTGTCTATGAGATTGTGGTCATATGAGAGTTTAGCTTTTGTTAGTACAAATTGGCATAACTATGTGACTTAATTGTATTGAATACTTCTTGCCTTTTATATATTCCTATTTTCTTGACTCCTAGAATCTTACTCGTCCCTAATTTTGCACTTAAAATGCCCAGTCACCTTGGCGTTACTGTTTTAACTCCCATCTGGCTTCATCATTGGCATATGTACAGAGGATCTAAATTAGCAAATGTGCAAACATTTTTTTAAACCTTGAATATTCATTTAATAAAGTCCCCCTTGCCTATGCCATTAACTTAGAAGAAGATGACATGAAGTTTGGAAGGAGTATATTGAGAGGTATCTAGTGGAGAGTTAATAGGGAAGATTAAGGATGTGATATGATCAAAGTGTATGCTATAGATGTGGGAAGCTCTCAAAGAATAAAGTTTTTTTTTTTTGTTTTGTTTATGTTTGCTTGTTTGGTTTGTTGTGCCTGGCAAATACAGAAGTGGATGCATGTTCACAGTCACCTATAGGATGGAACACAGGGCCCCCAATGGAGGAGCTAGAGAAAGTACCCAAGGAGCTGAAGGGGTCTGCAACCCTATAGGTGAAACAACAATATGAACTAATCAGTACCCCCAGAGCTCAGGTCTCTAGCTGCATATGTAGCAGAAGATGGCCTATTTGGCCATCATTGGGAAGAGAGGCCCCTTGGTCTTGCAAACTTTATTATGCCCCAGTACAGGGAATGCCAGAGCCAAGAAGTGGGAGTGGGTGGGTATGGGAGTAGGGCAGGGGGAGGGTATAGGGTACTTTGGGGATAGCATTTGAAATGTAAATTTTAAAAAAATCTAATAAAAAATGAGTTAAAAAAAAGAAAGAAAGAAAGAAAGAAAGAAAAGCACACAACTTAATCCAAACTAATGAATCAAGACACCAGCCAACCAAAGCCCCAAAAGTTCTGATGATGGGGGATCATCCATGTGAGTGAAGTTCATCAGCTAAAGAGGACAGAGCATTACTTCTAACCTGACTGGACAGGTTTCTTGAATATTGATTGGGGTAATCAGATGAGGAGTAGGAGATCAGCAATTTGACTAAGACTGAAAGTGATCAGATATAAGGGCAGAGAATTCCTCTAAGCTGATGGAGTCTTATTAAGACTGGGTCATAAAGACCATATAAGGATAGACAATGAAGTCAAAGGTCAAAGGTTACCTAACAAGAATGCTGAGAGGTGCCTGAGTACTTTGGCCAAAGAAAATCTTTGTTCAAACTAGCTCAACATATCTGTAACAGGGATAACTGGCTTTGTACTAAATGGGGATTCTACTATCAATTTTTCTGTGTCTCTGCTGCTTTTCTTTAAAAGTTCTTTTTTTTTTCTTGTAGAAAAGTCAAGATAGGTTTTATACAGTAGGTTCCTCAGAGGTAAGGCCATACTCTGCAATCCTTCTAAGGGCACAGGTTTTGGAGAAGTATGACACTATTATTTCTGGTTGGTGTCTGATTGCTCCAATAAAGTTAACTTTGGAACATCTGTGTCCCAAATACAACCAGCCCATGCTGAGATAACAAACACAAGAGGCTTCTGAGTCGTCTATATTTATGTCAAGAATTTTGCTCAGCCATTTTCCCTTTCCTGGTATTTCTTAAAAAGTGAAAGGTTAAGCAGCCCCAAATAAATAAAGCTAAGACAAAACTGGAGATTATAATAGTCTTCCACATCCCACTCTCACTCTACCCTGAAGGAACTACTCCGTAAATGTTCAAAATATTGGAGAGAACAAAGGATCTACAAATGAAATTCCCGGATCTCTGTAGGCAAGAATCCCAAGGGAAAGATGGTTGGGAAGAAGTTAAAGGGCAAGACCACTGACCACATTAGAAAAGAGATGAGCCTTACATTCTCATCCTTCACCCAGCACTGTAGTCAATGGGAAAAGGCTCAGTCACTTCTCCCCAAGTAGCTAGATAGAGCACTGAGCTATGGCCTCCTGATGGTTCCCTAGAGCTGCTGAATGTAATGGAGGAGATAGTGCCCTGGCTGAAGAGCAAGTATCTCTGAATTAATCACAGAGCTCACACAAATCTTAATTGCTGTTTTTAACTTTTCCTACAATTTGTTCCATAATGGCACTACCGCTGCCATTGAAACAGGACTAAAAGTTGCAGGACAAAGGACAGCAGAGGAAAATCTTGTGAACAAATCCTGCCTTGATTTAGACTAAGTAAGCATAGAAGATATTTACTGATTACATTCTATGTCCCAAAAGTGCCCTAAGGGCTTTGGACATCATTTTGTCCACAACCCACAGATGAATTGTTCTCATGAATATCACTTGGAAGAGAGGGACAAACTTTAATTAGGTTGTGAAACACAAACACACACACTTTAAAATTTTTAAACCAATTTGATGTGCTCTATTCTATTTGACATTTGGAAGCATTTCAATGATTAAATGAACCAACCCTCCTAAAGATTATTATATTAGGTGAAGAAATAGACCTTGGCATTGTACCTAGAATAGTGTATGTTCATCAAGAACTGCGACTAGCACTGGAAATCTAAAAGGAAACACACTCTCATTTTCAGCAAATAGGGTTGTGTTAATAACATTGTCTAACCAGGCAGGATTGAAAGATGTAGCAGGTGATATTCTAATCTAGATGGCACCATAGTGGAGAGCTTTCTTCGTATTGCCCATAAAATTAATCAGCATGCAGAAAAGGTCCAACCCTGAGAAGATAAATGACTTAAAGGAATTTGATTACTGCTAGGGAGTAATTGGGTTCATGTAATTAATGACTGAAGAATAGGAAGAAAACAGGACATTATTCAAAGGTGAAGTTTGCATTTAGGTAAAGAGGGTACTGATTGGTAACAATTCAGGGGCTTGAAGATATTTTTCCATCACAGGCATATGCAGGAATGCTTGGTTTCTTACTTAATAATTAATTGCTCATAATAATAAGTCTGCTCATGAGAATACAAACAGCTGGAGCCGTTTTGATCTTTTGTTCTCTTCCTATTTTCTCTTAGACACTTTCCAACTAGACGCATTTCATCATCATTATTTTTGAGATTAAAATATAATTACACCATTTCTCTCTTCCCTTTCCTCTCTCTAAGCCTTCCCATGCACCATTTCTTGCTCTCTTTCCAATCTTGGCTTCTTTGTTCATTAGTTGCTATTGTGTGCATATATGTATATGCTGACCATTTGGTATTGCATAATGAATTGGTGTGATCCTTTCTGGGTACTGTTTCTCCCACTCTCAGAATTTCTTAGAGTAGCAGCAGTGTTTGCTACAGATGTTCATTCATGCTTGTCATAAAAGTAACATTTATACAAAATTAGCAGGTTAAATTTAGGAATATATGTGTGTTCATATGTGTGTATATATGTATATACATATATGATGTAATTATAGTATAATCTCAAAAAATACAAGGAAAAGATATATTTAACAAAATGCTGCTTGCTGGCTTTGGCTTTCCTTACTTCTTCTAGCTTATCAACTGTTCCCTTACAATCTTTCCCACTGATTCTTGCTCTTTTCCCTGACTTGTACAAGTTCAAAATAAAGGGTTGCCTAGATAGTGGTTCTTCATGGAAACTATAAAAGTTACTTTTATTTGCCTTTTAATTATTGTCTCAAAATCTTACTGCTGAAAAAGCTAACCCCTTCCAGTTCTTTCTGAACTCTGGCTGGCTGGTTTAATTCAGCTATTCTGGCCCAAACTCCTCTCCAAGCTGACTGATTGAACTGGCTTCTCTCAGCTTCTGGCTGAATTGCTCTGCATGACCTCAAACTAACTCTTACATTCTGCTCCAATTTTCCGGTTTCTAATTCTCCAGCTCATTCTGTACTCACTGGTTTCCCGCTTGTTCTTTCTTCAGCATGTTTCTGTGAAACTCTCCTGGTAGAACTGCCTTCTCTCTCTGAACTGAACTCAACTTATCTCTACTCACTTATCTGCCTTCCAATTAGATGTCACTTTCAAACAAGCTACCTCCTTCTATCAACCAAGCCTATCTACATTGTTTGGGATTAAAGGTATGTACTAAACATGTGTTTGTTTTCTAGTCAGAGCATACTGTAGCCCAAGGCATGTCTGCATTCCTGCTATAGCACACAGACCTAGAGGTCTTTGGATGTGATCTTTTGCTAAAGCATCCATGTTGCTGGATTCTAAAGGAGACTGTGGGGGGGTGGTGGTGTTTGTGGTGTGTGTGTGTGTGTGTGTGTGTGTGTGTGTGTATGGTATGTGTGTTCTTAGTTATCTGTCTATCCCTACTATGATGCCATCTTCAACTTAACTATTGTCATCTTCCAGGTTGCTTAACCAGCACGAACCTCAGTTTTCTTCTTTGTGGCTGATCATCATAACTGCATGGGATACAGGGAGGACTGAATGATAATGATGTATACGGAGTTCTCAGCACAGCAATGCCTGCACTCAGTAATTAACCATGCTTGAAGGTCACTCACATACCAGCAGGCAGCCAAGTTTCAACATCCTGGCATACTGTACAGAAACTTGTTCTGTTCAATAATGACAAATTTTAGGGTGAAATACCTTGAACTCCATAATCCCATAGGGCTTAATGAGTGGCTTTCTTTTCTTAAATAGGACAGTATATTTGGCAGCTCCTAAAAAAGACAGAATTGTAAGCACATCTGTATCAGATTTTGGGCCAGAGCTAGGATTAAAAAGATGTACAAAGTTGTCCTGCCAAGCTATCTACAACAAGCAGGTGGCTTTGGTAACTCGTTGTGCTTGAGAGAACAAAATATTCCAGCTTGAGGTCTGGCCTTGGGTCGGGGGGTATCACAGCCAAACTTTTAAATATTGATTGCTAATGTTTTGTATAACTTGCTTGATTAAAATAAAGTGTGTTCCAATGTAGTGATGTACAGCCTGAGACAATTATGCAAAGGAGGCCGAGGATATATTTATTTTTATTGTTGTTTCAGTGATAGATATTTTTGTTTCAATGACCCTCCATGTTCTGCTACTCTGAGTGTTCCTACTTAGAGTCATTTTATTTTTTTTAATTATTTGCTCAGACTGTATTTCCAGCAGAGTTCTGACACTTTTCTCTGCTCACTGATCTCTGAAACCTACATAAATAACATTTGGAAACTCGGACCTTACTAATTATCTAACTCTCCCTGACCTTAAATATTCAGTAAATGAAACAGGATCCCATTAAGTCAGCTGGCCTAAAGAACTTTCAGGTCTCCTGTTTGGGAACAAATTAATGGAAGTGCACTCAGTCAGTGTTACAGGACTATTTAATCATTGATAATGAAACTTGGATGAGGGTACCAGAGGCTCCCATGCGTGCTGAACAAGTGCCTACTCTGGCAGGTATTTCAGATGGCTGTGGCTTCACTTTTCTCAAACATCATTTACCTCCTTCCAGTATTTCTATCAGAGCTAATTATGTCCTTCTTCTTCTGTTTATTTGTTTGTTTGCTTGCTTTTGTGTTGTTTTGTTTGTTTTTTAAGATATTTTCTTTATTTACACTTCAAATGCTATCCCAAAAGTACCCTATACCGTCCCCCTGCCCTATTCCCCTACCCACCCACTCCCACTTCTTGGCCCTGGTGTTCCCCTGTACTGGGGCATATAAAGTTTGCAAGACCAAGTCGGCCTCTCTTCCCAATGATGGCCGACTAGGCCATCTTCTGCTACATATGCAGCTAGAGACACGAGTTCTGGGGGTACTGATTAGTTCAGATTGTTGTTCCACCTATAGGGTTGCAGACCCCTTCAACTCCTTGGGTACTTTCTCTAGCTCCTCCATTGGGAGCCCTGTGTTCCATCCTATAAATGACTGTGAGCATCCACTTCTGTATTTGCCAGGCAATGGCATAGCCTCTCTCAAGATAGGTATATCAGGGTCCTTTCAGCAAAATCTTGCTGGCATATGCAATAGTGTCTGGGTTTGGTGGCTGATTATGGGATGGATCCCCAGGTGGGGTAGTCTCTGGATGGTCCATCCTTTTGTCTTAGCTCAAAACTTTGTCTCTGTAATTCCTTCCATGGGTGTTTTGTTCCCTATTCTAAGGAGGAATGAAGTATCCACACTTTGGTCTTCATTCTTCTTGATTTTCTTGTGTTTTGCAAATTGTATCTTGGGTATTCTAAGTTTCTGGGATAATATCCACTTTCAGAGCTCAGAGTCAATACCCTTTTACTTGTTTCTATTTTGCCATTTCTTATAAACTTTGTATAGTTTTCTTATCTTTATACAAGAATTATTGCCACTTTCCTATCCTAGATGTCCATGAAAGGAGAAACAATGTCTATGTCATTTTTACACAAACTTCCAACTACTTATCTAATGCCCTATGGCTATAAAATTTACAGTTGATAAACAATTGCTCAAGACATTGCTATTTAGAGCCATATAGAACTGTGTGTTTCTTGAGCCTTTTCTTTGACTTTTTTTTCTTCTGTTTGTTTGGTTTTGTTTTATCTTATTTTATTTCATTATTATATTTTATATGACTGGTAGGCCAGCCTGGTCTACAAAGTGAGTTCCGGGACAGTCAGGGCTACACGGAGAAACCTGGACCATACAGAGACTACCCCACCAGGGGGGAATCCATCCCATAATCAGTCATTAAATTCAGACACTATTGCATAGGACAGCTAGTGCCTACTTAAGGGAACCTGATATAGCTGTCTCGTACAGAAGTGGATGCTCATAATCATCTATATGATGGAACACAGGGCCCACAATGGAGAAGCTAGAGATAGAACCCCAGGAGCTGAAGGGGTCTGCAACCCTAGAAGAGGAACAACAATACGAACTAACCAGAATCCCCAGAACATGTGTCTCTAGCGCTACATGTAGCAGAAGATGGCCTAGTTGGCCATCATTGGGTGGAGAGGCCCCTTGGTATTGTAATCTTTATATACCCCAATACAGGGGAACGCCAGGACCAAGAAGTGGGAGTGGGTTGGCAGGGGAACAGGGTGGAGGGAGGGGGGAACTTTCGGGATAACATTTGAAATGTAAATTAAGAAAATATCTAATAAAAACTAATTGAAAAAGAAAGAAAGAAAGAAAGAAAGAAAGAAAGAAAGAAAGAAAGAAAGAAAGAAAGGGTATGGACTTGGGTGGGTGGAGAAAGGTGGATGATTTGGCAGCAGTTAAAATTATAATCAGAGTATAATGTAAGAAAAAACCCTATTTTCTTTTTTCTTTTCCTTTTTCTTTCTTTTTTTTTAAGGCAAGACTATCAGCATCCTTTATTTGAGAAAGCACAAGTTAGCATACGCCTATCCTTAGGAGTTGAGACATAAATGGATTAGCATTAAATGCTGGCTTAATTGTGAGGACAAGTTCCCTTGGTCGAAGATTTTTCAGTTGCATTTGAGCAAATGATGAGCTCCTGTTCTGCAGCATGTATTAGAGAATACTTTCCTGCTACTACATCCAGTGATAACATAACATTTTTCATGAGAAATATAGTTCTATTTTCCCTTAGTGTGCAATTGCCTATTTCCCACCAAGGAAAATGTTCTTTTAATTTCATTCTTTGACTCTGTGTGATGGATGGCTCAGAAATACTTTGGTATACTTGGTAGCACATATAAAGTCAGAAGCATTTTACTTTTCTTTTTATTAGATATTTTCTTTATTTATATTTCAAATGTTATCGATCCCCTTTCCTAGTTTCCCCTCTGAAACCCCCCTGCTCCCCAACCCACCCACTCCCACTCCTGGCCCTGGCCTTCCCTTATACTGGGGCATAGAACCTTCACAGGACCTAGGGCATCTCCTCCCATTTATGACCGACTAGGCCATCCTCTGCTACATATACAGCAAGAGCCATAAGTCCCACCATGTGTTTTCTCCAAAGCACAAAAAGTGACACATAAAAATCACTGAGAAAGAGGAAGGACTCACTTATGTAGTAGGTTGTACAGTGTAAGAGTGTTGCCCACTGAAGAAAATAGAGACATTGAACAATCTAAAAATGCTGTTTTAAAAAAAAATCACACCTCAAACTTCCATGGCTAGGTCCTTGACAGTCTTCACATATAAATACCATCTGCTTTTAGAGCAGAGTCAAAAAGTGTTTCGTTTACTCTGCCTTTGAATGCTGTTTTAAGTAGATTTACAGCAAACCCACAAACTGTCTGGGGTTAAATCTTATATCAAATACAGTAAAAAGCAAGTGATAATTTGGTGGGTGCCAAGTAATTTCAAGTGTTTTAGCCAACGAATATTCTAGAAAGATAATATACATTTTTCTTTCCACAATGTTTTCTGTCTCTCAGAACGCATTTTCTTCATCATTGTTTTGTGGATGTTTCTATTCTTTCCTCATTTGGGTCTTTTTCTGCACCATCAAATATACTCAGGGCTATAATTCTCTCTTCCTTTCTGTGAAATCTCAAAACTATTTTTGGTAAGGGATCTTCTTTACCCCATGCTTGCCATTATTAAACTGTTTTTATAGATAAAATAGATAACAGTAAACACTTGGACAACGTCTTGTGTCTTTCAATACTATACAGTTAAAAAGGAAATTGGAAAGGGACCTAAATTTAGTGATCCCACTGATCTACCGACATCTCCACAAGATATGAACTGACGTGGACTTGTTTTTTCTGTCTTTCGTTGTAGACATATCAATCAGTTATTTTAAAGCTTTTAATTAACATACTTGATTGCACCCGAACAAAAAAGACAGAAAGCAACATCTGTATACTTAGTCATATTTTAAAGCTTTTAATTAACATACATTAATTACACATGATAATACATTTGATTATAACATTTCTTTGATAAGTATGTGTTTTGATTACTTTTATTCCCATTATCCTCTATGGTCACCCTCCCACTCTCACTAACCTACTGACCTTCTTCCGTTTATTAATTAGTTCCTCTTCTACTTTCACATTATACTCTTCCTTTTACAATTTTCTTTATTCTAGTGAATCAATGAGTTTAATTAGTGTTACTTACAAAGCACCAATGAGATATTATTTAATGAAGCATAGACAATTTACCAGTAGACACATCAGAAGAGAAATCCCCCTCACATACATTAACTGCCTATAAATTCTCAGAGATGGGTGTTACCTCATGTGCCTCTCCTTGACCATGATGGGAGTTTTGATAGACTCAGTCTTGTATAGTTTCTTAGGGTTCAGGTATGCAGTGGCTGTGGCCTGCCTAGAAAAGAGTTCCACAACACTCCATGCCTTCTCTCAGCAATTTCATTTGTTCTACTTCCTCTTCTATAATGTGCAGAAGCTTGGAGTATTGAATAGACAACTCGTTTAGAAGGGAATGGTCAGCATTCACTTATTATCAGCATTTTGACAAATTAAAATTCTCTACATTAACTACTGCAAAAATAAACTTTTCTGACCAAAACTGACAACAGCACTAATTTGCAGGCATGAACATAGATCAAGAAGACAACCCGAGAAGAACATCATGTCAGTTTAGTAAAACACCATAAGTAGTTTCTCTACTATTAGCCCATGACCTCTTTAGCCAAGAGCTTTTGAGCAGCTTTACAGTAGACTTGTAGTTTAAAATAAATGACTTTGGGAGGATGATAAAACTCAGAATGAAGAGAATGAGAGTTTATAATACTTGTCCACCTGCCACAATCAATGGGGACTCTGACTACCCTAGAGTCTTCACAGTAGACTTTTCATTAGAAAAAAATTCACTTTTCTACTTGCTATGTTAACTCTTTACAAGTATAGAAAGAAATAGGTATCTGGGATCTTATGTATTCATAATGAAGATATTCTTAAAGCATGCATTTAAATGCTATATTATCAGGGTAAAGGTATGGATCATTCGGTAGTATAAATAGCTGGATATTCCTATTTGCTTCATCAGGTTGGCCTGTCAGCATCCTCTATCCTAATGTGTGTTCTCCAAAGAAGCTGCTCTACACAAACTGCAAGGGCAGTTTTTTCTTTGGCTGTTTGTTCATTATTAAGACCTGGATATTCTGTAGATCTATGTGTAAGGGCAGGGCATTAATTCTGCTAGTGTCTTCTCTCAGATCACTTAGACCTGGTAGCGACCCTTTACTAAGCATTATAGCTTTCTCTCCTTTGGATTGCCATAATATCTGCTTCTCTAGCTCTTTAAATGTTCTCACCATTTCTTTCCCTGAGGCACTATTCCACCTCTCTTAGACTTTTGTTAACCTTGCTCAACCTCTTGAAATAATCTCTTCATTAAAATTTCCTCTATTTCTTCCTTGACTATGCAGTCTGTTTTTTTGTCTGGGCATTCAATGGCACAGCAATTCATCAGAATTATAGATTTTTTTCAAAGGTTGATGATAACTTTCATGGCTATAGATACTCTGCACATTCTTTAGAATGGACATGGCTCTACCAACATTTGTCATGAAGTGACTCAGGTATCCCGGATTTTCCCTGGTTATTGTTCACGCCAGTCATCCATTAGCAAGATCTCACCCCATGAGGCCTTTGCTCAGTGTGTACTTGGTTTTAAATGTCAATGAAAGCATAAACACCAGAGTTATCTGTTAACAGTCAGTTTCAAGGTGTTCATCAAGTTAATCTCTAGTTCCTGCGTTTATTAAAGTGAAAGACAAAGTATATGTGCCTAGAAAAGCAGACCTTGTAGATCAGCAGTTCTTAACTTGTGGGTTTGAATCCTTTGGGGTCACATGACTGATATCCTGCAATCATATATTTACATTATGATTCATAACTGTAGAAAATTACAGTTATAGAGTACATATAAATTAATGTTATGGTTGGGGGTTACCACAACATGAGAAACTGTATTAAAGGGTCACAGTATTGGGAAGGTTGAGACCCACTACTCTAGATGAAGACAGTTGTCTCTGATAATTCTTGTATTCCTGGTTTGAGAAACCCTGATATAGTGAACAAATGTTCCAGATCCAAAAACTTGGTAATGGCTTGATCTCAACTTGAATACATCTAACAACATGTCATTAGGCAACTTATTAAATATTTCTAAATTTCTGCTTCTCTATCAAAGTACAGTACAGTAGTATCCACTTCCTTGACTGATTAAATAATCTGCTACATTAAATATATCAACACAATATATTTACCTATTAACACAATATTGCCACCTAGAAAGCACAGTACAGGTATGTATTTAAAGAAGAAAAACATTTCATACACACACACACACACACACACACACACACACACACACACATAATCCCTCTCTCTCTCTCCGTGTGTGTGTGTGTGTGTGTGTGTGTGTGTGTGTGTGTGTGTAAGCCAGAAGAGGACATCCAATTCCTCAGAGATGAAATATAAGCAGCTGCATATCACAGTCTCTGGCTCATTCTGTATGGGTGGTTCCAAACCAACCACTGATCTAGGGGATGAAACTAAGGAAGCCCCAGTCATGGATGGCCCTTACTTGAATACTTCACAGGGATCTTGATGAACTTTTCCTACGTGCATTCTAATTTCTAATTTAGGATTCATTTTCTATCCTTTCCTCTTTAATTGATACCAGGTTTGCATCACAGTTTGAAACCTTTCCTAGCCTCTTGTGATTACTTCCATCTTTATTCACAAGCATCTCCCACAATCCAAATCCTTCATCTTAATCTTCTCCAGTTACCTGCTTCTAGGAGGTTCTTCTTTAATGTTCATTCCACAGGCATGGGAAGCAAAAGTTATCTCTTTTGTCTACATGATTAGGGGTGTGTCTTTTTATCTCTCACTTTCTGTCTAATCGAGGAAAATCATTGACAATTATGGTAGACATTCTCGAAGCATCGTTAAGATTCAGTAAAACTCTAAAGTATATATAGAACTTTCCTTTATAAGCTTAACACATCTTCAGGAGTTTAATGATTTTGTTCTTAGTCTATAATTTCAATTATTTTAAAATCAGCCAAGTGTATCAGAAAAAAAAACCCTAGGCAATAATTTCAGTTGAATTGTTAAAGTTTCTTCACAAATAGCTCTTAAATCACTTTTATAAAGCTTTTAAAAGTTTATTGTAAGGTGCCCTTTGTTAAATTATGTAATCACTACCTAAAGCAATGTGATGTACATTTTAAATGTGAAGTTACATTTTAAAAAATATATTTTATATACAACTTATTCTGATTCTGCTTGAAAAGAGAAGGAGTGATGGTAACGAATAAGATTTCACCCTGAACATTGCATTGTAGAATTCTCACATTTGAGACAAACGCATTTTAGTCCTGCTAAATATGCAGGTCCAGAAATGAAGGCAAACATTTGAAGTGGCATAATCACAAAGCCTCAACAACCCAGAGACGAGGTACACGTGCCGACTAGCCAGAAAGTCAAGCTCCACATACACTGCTTCTTTCTTCACTAGTCAGTTGTCTACAAAAAGCACTCTGGTGGCTCCAGGCTCCAGCTTCATTCTCTCACAGGTCATGTTTCTTATGTGAGAGAACCACTGTCTCAGAAAATTCCAAGTCATGCTCAAGCTGGTAACGCTAGGTGGGAAATAGCAGGCATAGTAATAAATTCCAGGCAAGCCAGAGGAAGGGTGTCTCAAAGTCATATTTTTGGCAGTAATGTCATGGCACTGAAGATTGCTCTTTTATTGAAAGATAATATATTTCTTGTTTCTTTTTCCTGCTCTTATATCTACTTTTTAGACACATAAAATGGTGAGTATATTTTCACACACTTATGCAAGATCTTTATGTCAGGAATATTTTCAAAGTAATTCTTAATATTATGTAAAGAGTGCATGATGATTCAGTGATTTTTGGATACAATAGCTATCTCCCCGTTCCACAAATTGCTTCTTGCAAGGTGTCTCATGCCTTATATGCTGTCCTTTGCAAGCCTTCTCTTGGGATAAAACACTGAGTGATGGACATAACCATCCAAGGTGGATACATATTTCTCTTCATGTGCACAAGTCTAATATTCCATGAATGACATTTTCTAACATCACCACCACCAATGATTTCAAATTTAAGCTGAGCGTGGGGCTTTCACTGGGTTTTTATGGCTATGTTCCTTCTGGGCATCTCTGTTCTCCTCGGACTGAGGCTCCAAGGTTCTGTTTTAAGTACTTTATTGCCAGATTGAAATACAAACAAAAATTATCATAATAAAAAAATTCAGGGAGAATTCCCCAAACCATCAGGTAGCAAGATGTAATAACTAAAACTGAAATTAATTTAATATAGAGGAAGAAAAAATATGTAGAACCAATCAATCAAAATATTGACTGTTTGAAAAAATAAAATTGACAAACCTCTAAAAAAGTAGGCATATGAGAGGAAAATGCAAATTAATAAAATTAAAGATGAAAGAGAGACAGTACAAGACGTTTTATAAAATCAACAACTACTTTAAAATAGATCCCAAAACACCTTAGAAAATCAAGAAAAATGCATAAATCCATAAGTGCATATGAACTATTAAATCAAGTGAAGAAGCATAAGATACTTAGATTCACAACAAGCAACAATATTAAAGCAAAATATAAATGATACTAACAAAGAAAAGGATGGGTATGTGTATATTTACTGCTGAATTTTATCAAATCACTAATTTTAATAAAACCAATGAATACTCAGTGATTTCTTCTAAAAGATATGGAACATACATTTTTCTCATGGAATATTTAAAATATTCCACACAACAAGTCCCAAAGTAATTTATAACAAATATGGAAAAAATCAAAATATTTTTTGTATCTTATAGGATCATACTGGAATAAAAGTAGAACTCAAAGAAACTACAAAATTAATAAGAGACTGAGTAAAAGACACTTAACCATGTAATTCTTGGAGAAATAAGGGAGGGAGTTTCAAAAATACCTATTATCAAAAGTAATCTGAAAGCACAGTTTATCAGAATCCAGATACAGATAAGGAAGTTCTCAGGGGATATTGTATAGCTATGAGCATTCACATTAAAACAATCAAAGTCATTGGCTGGGGAGATGGATTAGTAGTTAACAGCACTTACTGGTCTTGCAGAGATCCGAGGTTTGGTTTATAATACCCACATATGGTGGCTCAACTCCTCTTAATTCCAATAATTCCACCCCCGTTTTTTTTTCTGCACTTATGGTGTGGAATTTGAATTTTAGATTTATCAGTTGTGTTTTGGAACCCATAGTTACTTATTCTCTGCATTTTGACCAACAATCCAGTTTTGTAATAGTCCTTATCTGTTGTAAAAGGAAGCTTATTTGATGAAGAGTGAGAGCTATAGTAATCTGTGAGTATAAGCATAATTATTTAGCATATTGTTACAGATTGTGTTAGAGTAGGAAAAACATTAGGTCATCTGCTGGGGTTTATGGTATCTCAAGTCTCAGGTAGTTGACTAGGTTGATGGTATCAGTCATGGATTTCCTCCTATTAAATGAACCATAATTTAAATCAGACAGTTGTTGGTTATCTCTAGATATAAGTGCCACAACTGAACCCTTGGATATACCTTACTCTGCTGGCCATTTTTGTGTTCATAGGCTTTATAGGTGGGTAGGATTGTTGATTGCTTTTTTTTTCCACTAAGTGTCTTGAGATCTAGTACTTCGCAGGAGGCTTCCAGATCAGTTCTAATTCAATTCCTCTAAGTTCTGTTTCTGAAGTCTGTGGCACCTTAAGCAATAGGATCTCAATTCAAGTTCTGGAAGATAACTAAAGACAATGATAATTTTGTCTTGTTTTGGGAGACTCTTATCTGTATGACTTGTATATCAGCAAAGCAATCATCCAGTCAATAAATAGGCTAATGAATTGAAGAGATGGTTCTCAAAAAAACAGCCAACAAACATTTGTTAAAGCTCTCAATGTCCCTAGCCAGGATGGAAGATGAAAATTAAAACTGTGGCAAGATTCTTTCTCTCCCTGTTAGAGTGTCTATCATCAAGAGCACAAATGGGTCTGGGGAAATGACTTAGAAATGAATCAGAGGTTGAATATGGACTGCTCTTACAGAAGACACAAGTTTGGTTCCTAGAACCCAGAAGGCCACCGACTGCAACTTCAGTTCTAAACAACACATTTTTCTTCAAACACACACACACACACACACACACACACACACACACACACACACACACACACTTAAATTTTTAAAGATGACAGCCAATGCTGGCAAGAATTGGAAAGTGAAGAATCCTTTTAGGGTCATCAGTTATTTAATACTAAATGGTTAGCAGTGAAAACACACATAAAGAACATTATACAGACTGAAGTGGGGAATGATCTGATTCTATTATAATCTCAAGAAATAAAAATACTAAATTATTGAAAAGAAAGAACAAAAGAAAAAAAGAAACTCTTTTTAAACCTGATGGTGTGGGGGCAAAGTGGTACATACACTGTGAATGGTGTATTCATTAGGAATGGTGAAGGTAAATAAATACCTGCACTATGAATCAAGCCTGCACTATGAATGGTGGGGGGTGGGGGGAAGACTGGAGCATGCTCTGTGAATGTAGGCAAACTTGTTCATGTTCTATGAAAGACTGTGGAAGTACCTCAGAAAATTAAAGCTTAAGCTTCTTTGTGATACTGTTGCCCTGTAACCATCTTGGCTGGAGTAAATATATTCTAGAGTGAATCAGGATATCTGGGCCCCTTCCTGGGGGCATCAGAGTGTTTAAAATATAGTTTGGGTGGAATTGGTATTTGTCTAGGACTCTCATGCTTGGATAAAGGGAGAAATGGAAACTTGGTGCCAGTTGCAAGAGAAATGTGTCACCCAGGAGAAGATTTTACGGAGGATATTACATCTGGGACTATGATGTGTCCCTGATGAGAAGGACCACATTATGACAAAGGCTGCTTAGTTAATGGCTACCTAATGAACTTTATGTAAACCTAAACCCTCTATCCGTATCCATAAATTAAACTTGGGATCAATGAAAATTGCTTTTGCTTCCTTATCACCCACGATAATCAAACTACATGAATATCATTTCTCTATTTTTCACTATTACTTGTCACTTTAACTGGCATACAGATTACACAAGTGTGAAACAAGTTTGCAAGGGCTGTTGAAGTCCAGGCTTTGACATTAACCCTCTAGTAACACTGCTGCTCCTGGGTATTATACTTGAAGGACACTAAGTCAACTTATTAAAGAGATAATTATGCATTCGTGTTTATTACTGGATATCCACCAGCAGGTGAAGACATTAAAAGTGTGTATATACGTAGTGAAACATTTCAAGCTGCAATGAAAACAAGACAGTGCCGGGACATTGATTGAAATCTGAGATCATCACGTTATGTGAAATGAGCCAGATCTGGTGTGTGTGTGTGTGTGTGTGTGTGTGTGTGTGTGTGTGAGAGAGAGAGAGAGAGAGAGAGAGAGAGAGAGAGAGAGAGAGAGAGAGAGAATGTGCATGCAGATGTGCATATGCACATAAAGGATAATGGGGACCATAGGAGGACAGGGAAAGAAATTAGGAGAAAGGATAAGAGGATAATGGAAATCACATTATGTAAAAGCAAAAGGAAATGCTGTCTAAAGGGAGTAGGAGGGGGAGGAGAAATAGGTAGGGATTGGAGACCAGGAAGAAGGATAAGTAAGAACAAAATAAAATGATATCTATGCATAAAAATGCTATAAAGAAACCTCTTGCTGTCTATGGTGACCTAAACAATTAATAACAATCAAATTACACTAGGAAAAGTCATTAAATTACAAAAACTTATTTTAAAAGTGATGATTAAAAAACACCTTCCTACTTTTAAGGGATATAATAAAAACATCACAAACTTGCTATGTGTTGTGCACTACTGGGTGACTAGGTCGTCTCTCATTTCCCTGAATTCAGTTCTTTAACTAATTAATTTGAATGATTTTCCAGAATGCCTTTATGCTTTCCCTTAAAACCAATTTAGAATCTGTTTTCAGTCTGAAGAGTCATATTTTCCTACATTTGTTTGAGCCATGTTTGTCAGAGCTGTTCTCAGCCTCATCATTTCTGCATTCTATCATTTAATGTTTGTCATGTTACAAAATGTCTATAGCTATACAATCTCTATATGTATCCATACACACACACACACACACACACACACACACACACACACACACACACAGAGAGACACACACAGACACAGACACAGACACAGACACACACACACATATCTTCTAACATCTGTTGGTTTGATGCAAAGGAGAATATTGGAGCAGGTTAGTAAATCATCTTTATTGACTGTTGACATTGTTTCCACATTTAAACCCTTGAAGGCATACAGAGTAAACTACATTTTTGTCTGTTAACTTGGCAATGTTTTTAATGCTTCTCCTCTCCCATGGCTTGTGGTCTGAAAAGGAAACATTATTCCCAGTGTTACATCGGCATTTGGAAGATTAGAAGCCACCATTTTTTTCCCTGAAATAAACACATGGGCACATGACCATCAGATATAAGGAATGAACATTCATCCATGACCTTATCAATCTGTGGTAGTGTCCTGTGATTCTTGTTCCTCCTGATTATTTGAACACTGTATTAATTACTTTTCTTGTCTGTATGAAAAAAATCAAATTAAGGATAGATGTGTTTATATTTGGTCACAGTTCAAGGTAACACTCCATTAGGGAATGGAACTCATATGAAGCAAACTTAAGGGAGCTGGTTACATTCCATCCACAGTTGGGAAGAGGGAAGGAGTAGGACTACTGCTTAAATCACTTTCTACCTTTTATTGAAATATGGACCAGAGTCCATTGAATAGTTTCATTTGCATTTAGTGTACACATTCTTATTGTAATTAATCTAATCACAGAGATGCCCAGAATCTTGTCTCCTAGGAGACTAGATCCTGTCAAACTGACAATCAGTATTAGCCACCACTTGTCAATGATTTCCTTGAGACTGGGTTCCAGCCACCCTAATGATATCTTAATTATTCAATCTCTATTTATATTTTCCTGACAAAAGTTTATATGCAAATGTTCTGCAACTTTCCCATGATTCTATTCTTAACAATTATCTGGACTTATTCTTCATTAGTGACCTACAGTTTATTCTCTCTGACTATCCTCCCTGGATGCTTTGCATTTTTTAAATGGTGAATAAGATGCTTTATCTTTATATATAAGAAGATGTGACTTTACACACACACACAAAGACACACACACACAAAGACACACACAAATGTAATACTTCACATTACTTTGATCTTCCTTATAGTGATTTAGAGAAGTCTAGGGTAAATTAAATATATAATTGAGAGAAAGAAACAAAGGTATTTGAAGATTTGAATACATTTTTGTGATTTTTTTATAACCATGGGTTAGACATGGAACGAAGAAGGAAAAACAGGTACTGGGTAAATGCTTACCCAGTACAGTAAATGCTTACTGTACAAACATAAAGATCTGAGTGATAGCCCTAGCACATAAATAAAAAGCCAGACTAATTGATCCTCACCTGGGAACCCAGCACTATGGAGGGTGACAGGAGAGAACCCTGAGGACTTGCTTGCTATCAAGTCTACTTAAATTGGTTAACTCCAAGTTCAGTGAGCAATCTGCTCCCCAAATAATGGAAAAGGCAAATGAGGAAGACATCAATCTCAACCTGTGTTTAGCCTCTTCATGTGTGCAAACATGTGCACACACACACTCACCACCCACCAACACCCTGTCCACAGACAGACAGAAAAATAAAAAAGGAAAAATAATATTTTGTAACTTGGGGTGGTATCACTTATTTATGTAATTACAGCCATCCAGTTCTCTATTTTTTATGAGATATTTGAAATATTCAGTTATAATAATTTTCAATAATAGCTAGTCAAAGGGAGCTGATTTATGGGAGGTATTTATTTACACTGGAGAAGAATGTGTAACAAATCATACTATCGTTACCATCACGAAAAACTTTCCATCATTTTATCAAAGCTAACAATTGTATTTAGAAGCTTGTCATTTGCACGTTACAATGTTGACATTTCACACAAAGTCAATGTTAGTTTCTTATAAACAACAAGCTCTGCAACAATATTTTATGTCTAGTTATCGACATGTTCTTTAATTTTCTTAGAGAGCAGAAAAGCAAAGGTTGGCTTAACAAATAAAGCAATTGATTTAATTACAAAATTAATGCCCAAGGTATGCTTTAAAATTTGTATTGTAAAGGAAGAAATCTAGAGACTGGAGTTCTGTTACTATGGAAACAGGCTATAGAATGACATTAAAAAGAACATTAAGTTGCTTAATTCTTTTGTACTCTGTGTTTGTAAATGGTCAAATGTTATATATTTAATAAAATCAGCAGATACAAAATGGTTATTCTAGTATTCATTATCATCTTAAAACTATATTCAATAAGAAATAGTACAGCTGATTAGATTTACAGCCCAAGTAAATTAACTAATAAACTCTCTGTACATTATATTTGTTAAATTTTTGAAAAGAATGAAGACCTCAAATGTTCTACATTAGCAGCCTGGCTTTTATTCAACCCCTTCCCGGGGATCTCCATAGATGTGACAGACAGTGGAAAAATTAATAGGGACTTTTAAAACTTTGTATTTTTAAATGCATTCAAACATTGACAAAGCAACAAATAATTATTTAGTTGAAACAGTGAAACTCACAGCGCTAGCTAGTTTCTGACAACTCAACACAGCCTACCATCATTTGTGAAGAGAACATTGAAAAAGTGCCTCTAGCACATGGGCCTATGATTAGACCTACCATTTCTTTTCTTCATTGATGTTTGTGGGAAAAGTCCAGCCCACTGTGGGTGGGCCTTAGCTGGGTGGTCCTAGAGGATGTAAAGAATCAGGCTGATTTCTTACAAATCAGGAGCAAGCCAGTAAGCAATACCCCTCCATGACCTCTGCAACTGTTCCTGCCTTGAGTACCTGCTGGGATTTTCCTGCATGATGATGGAGTGTGATCTGAAAGTTGTAAACTGAAATAAACCCTTCCCTTCCCACATTGCTTTTGGTTACATGGTATTTTAATCACAGCAAATAGAAACCCTAAGACACTCACAAAGGCAAATCATATCAAAGTTCTCCCCTCAAGTGAGTTTACTAAAATTTTGATCTAGATAGCTTCCCAAAATTTAACTATGTAACCAATCGATCATGGGTTATGTTAGCCAGGTTTCCTCAAATAGTTAGATGTACACTGAGAGAGACTTGGAAAGAGACTTCCATACAATCTGAATTAATAAAGCTTGTCTTGCAATAGAGTAGCTCATGGGGGTAGTTTGTGAAAATGTGTGGCCACATATTTGTCACCGCATAGGGTATTAGGCCTGATTTGTACTGCCTGATAATTTCAAAAATCCTTAAACTATGAATTTAGTTTACTATTGTGACCAGTAGATGATGGCTCCAGATTGAAGCACACTGTCAAACATCTCTGGAGTAACATATCTTCTCATGGTGACATTTAGTATTAGCCAAAGAAAACTAAACATACCCAACTAAGGCATGTGAATACCAGCAGAAGTAATAGAAGCTTGAAATTCACAGATACTTGATATCAAATGGATGTGTCATTCAGCACCAAACACATTTCCTTACCAAAAGTTCCTTAAGGGAAATGGAAACAATAAAAAGTGACTTAGTGGGATTCCAAACAACCAGCAAGGACTGCCTCCAATTAAAATTATGTTAACTGAAGTAGAATCACAAAGAGTGATTAAAAACATTAGACATAACTTTAAAAAAAATCAGCTATATGATGGATGAGCAAAAATCATAGGAAGATGGCCCGAGAGAGACAAAAAGATACCTTTTGGGGAAGAGGTTAAGAAATATAAGCTACAAAATAAAAACTTGTAAGTTTTATTGAGAGTTAAGGGGACAGAACTAGGAAATGGTTGTATTTATATTTTTGTATTTAAATTTGTATTGCATTTATGTGGTATGTTTATTTATCAAGAATATGCCATTATAAAGAAATGCTAAAAAAAAAAAGAAATGCTCACTGTGTAATTAATCTGTATTTATAGATCTAGCAAGGTGATATTATTATTTCTTCCTCAAATTTATAGTGCAAGATACTGAGATTATATTCACTTTACAAGTTTAAATGAAAGCTATAGCTATGCAAAATACACTAACAAGCAAATGGGCATAACTTAATAAACTATAATTCTTTACTTAATGTTTCTAATACTGAATTATAATTATTAACATCAACATGCACACACACATACAGAGGAGTGATTTCTTATGATTACTTTGCTGAGTTAAAATAAACTGGCAACTAAAACACCCAGAAGCAGCTCCAGTCACAGGCACTCCAACATGCCCAAGAACAGAGGATCAGAGGTGAGGAGAACACAACATCTGTCCCCAACACCTGGAGTAAGTGGTACCGGCGGGATCCTGGCACCGAGGAACTCTGCCAGACCAGTGGCACAGGTTTACTCTGGTCTGTCTGGGCTAGTGCCCTGAGCAGACCTTGGGTGCAAACTCTGCAGCCAGCCCCACAATCCCCAGAGGCAGCTCCACTCCCAGGCGCTCCAACACACCCAGGATCAGAGGATCACAGAGGAGCTTGGTAACACTAGGATCTCAAGGTCCCAAAGGCAGCTTGACTCCCAGGAGCTTGGACACACCCAGGATCTCAGGATCACAGGATCCCAGAATCACAGGATACCAGAGACAACTCAGAGGAGTTCTGACACACCCAGGATCACAGGAAGGACAGGCTCCAGTCTGACATAACCAGGACAGGTAGCATGAGAGATAACCAGATGGCAGGAGCAAGCATAAGAACATAAGCAGGGGCTGGTGAGATGGCTCAGCGGGTAAGAGCACCCGACTGCTCTTCCGAAGGTGATGAGTTCAAATCCCAGCAACCACATGGTGGCTCACAACCATCCGTAACGAGATCTGGCTCCCTCTTCTGGAGTGTCTGAGGACAGCTACAGTGTACTCACATATAATAAAATAAAATAAATCTAAAAAAAAAAAAAAGAACATAAGCAACAGAAACCAAGGTTATTTAGCATTATCAGAACCCAATTCTCCCACCATAGCAAAGTCCTGGATACCCCAACACACTGGAAAAACAAGATTCAGATCTAAAGTCACTTCTCATGAGGGTGATAGAGGACATTAAGAAGGATATAAATAACTCCCTTAAAGAAATACAGGAGAACACAGGTAAACAGATAGAAGTCCTTAAAGAGGAAACACAAAAATCCCTTAAAGAGTTATAGGAAAACACAATCAATCAGGAAAGGAAGAAAACCATCCAGGATCTAAAAATGGAACTAGAAACAATAAAGAAATCCCAAAGGGACAAAACCTGGAGTTAGAAAAATTAGGAAAAGGATCAGGAGTCATAGATGCAAGCATCACCAACAGAATACAAGAGATAGAAGAATTTCAGATGCAGAAGATACCATAGAAAACATTGACACAACAGTGAAAGAAAATGCAAAAAGCAAAAAGCTCCTAACCCCAAAACATCCAGGAAATCCAGGACACAATAAGACCAAACCTTGGAGCCTCAGTCTGAGGAGTACAGAGATGCCCAGAAGGAACATAGCCATAAACACCCAGTGAAAGCCTCATGCTCAGCTTAAATTTGAAATCATTGGTGGTGGTGATGTTAGAAAATGTCATTCATGGAATATCAGACTTGTGCACATGAAGCGAAATATATATCCACTTTGGATGGTTATGTCTGTCACTCAGTGTTTTATCCCAAGAGAAGGCTTGCAAAGGTCAGCATATAAGACATGAGACACCTTGCAAGAAGCAATTTGAGGGTTGGGGAGATAGCTATTGTATAAAAAATCACTGTATCACCATACACTTTTATGTAATATCAAGAATTACTTTGAAAATATTCCCACCTGACATAAAGATCTTACATAAGTGTGTGAAAATATACTCACCATTTTATGTATCTAAAACGTGGATATAAGGGCAGGGAAAAGGAACAAAAATATATTATCTTTCATTTAAACAGTTGATGAATGACTTCATAGATAGACCATCTTAATACACACACCATTTTTTAAAATGAATGTAACCTTTTCCCTGAGGGCTGAGAATGACGACAATCATTCAAGTCAAATAGCTTTGACAGTATCAGAAAATCTGCATCCAAAAATCGTGCCTACAACTCATTCCTTGGGGCAGCAGAACTGTCAACTCTTAGCTTATCTACTATGGAGGTAAAATACTTTGGTGATGTGAGGGACATTAAAGTACAGCCTTATTACAATGAAGTCCAATGTCCAAAAACCATTCTTATTTTGGGTTTGTACCACAGTAAGAGCAAAGATTTTAAGCTCTACTAAAAGCAAAACAAACAAACAAACAAACAAAAAGACTATATTTCTTTATGTTTATTAAAATACTAATAGTGGCATATTATTAAAATATCATACAGTTAATATGTTTGGAGTCATTTAAAATTTATATTGAGAAAAACATATGTATTTTCAGTATTGCTATAGATAAACATCTACACAAGACTGTTCAATTGATTGTTGTTTTATATCAAACACCTTTTATAATACTCATTTTATTGTTACAATATTTGATAAATTTTAAAGATTATGATAAAAATGAAAGGTATTGCAGGTTTTGAAGGGGGGCTATCTAGGAGGAGTTGAGGTACAAAAGGGAAAGAAGAATGTGATGTAAGTCTATTTACTCAAAATATGTTTTTAAATGTTAACAAATTCAGATAAAATGAAATTATGTATCTTTTTTCATATAATGCAATAAATCTTAAATCAAAGGAAAAAACTGGCATCCAATTAATACTTATTTTCAGGAAATAACTTTGTCTAAATGACCTGATTTTTTCATTCTTCCCTTCTATCTTTCCATAGTTGAGGGATGTAGAACACCAAATTATTCCCAGACTCTTCCCTTCCACCTCACGATCATCTATAGATTGTTGCTATTTGCTAGTTTTTCACCTCAGAAGACTAGTAAATGAATTTTTGACAGATGTAAATGTCCATAATACTTCATTACAACCAATATATGTCCCCAAGTTTCCTCTTACTCTTCTACTATGTTTCTCTCCATTTTCTGGCTACCAGGTATCTAATTATTGTTAATATTGGTTACCTCGCGGTTGTAGAACCTTATGATATTAGAGCCACGCATCATGTGCTCTTTTCTGTCATTTCAATCTGCTAATTACTTGAGGTCTATCTATGTCATCACTCTTACACATCATTTACTCTCCTATCACTGAGCAATACAGAGGATTGATATACCACAGTTTGCTTATTCATTTCACCTGTAGACCGACATTTGGACTCTGTCCAATATTTCAAATCAACAACTTGTTCACAAACATGTATTTATATGGACAACATGTTCCATTTATTTTGAGTAAATGCCAAGGAATAAAGTGCCCATTATCACATGGCAGATTTATACTTGATCTTAAAGTAGCTGCCAAGCTTTTTTCCATTTCATTATGTTTGATATTCATTCCAGTTATGTATGCAATTTCTAGTAAATCAGCTTCTTTGGTAGGAATATATGTATGTTTAATCTTTACATTCTATTCATATGGATAAACATGTGGTATTTGTTTGAATTTTAATTCCCATGATAATAATGGTCCTACATGAATAATTTTCATATATAGTATTTTGTTTCATATTTATCAAAATTTGATATATGTATATATTCCTGATGCACAGGAATATATCTCTCAATTTTTCTAGTCGTGTAATATACAAAAATGGTCTGCAAACATTCTCCATAGAAAATTTGAAGAAGATAGTTGCTGGAACACTCCTAAAATGGTTGAAGCAGGAATCGACATGCTCAAATACAATAAATAGAATTTACATTATAATGAAACTACAGAAGGAAGGAATCAAAGAGAAATATTAAAATTATCCAGAGAACATAGACAATTAGCATCAAAGAGTAGGAATCCCTTATGAGCAGCAGCAGAAGGCAGAGGGCAGAGCTAGGAGCAGCAGGGACATAATTGCTACCCAGTGCCTGCTTATCAATCCTCCTTGAATTCCGTTCTTTTCTATGTAATGTGAGTATGTTATTTTCTCTGCTGATGCAGGAATGAGAGACTTGTTTTTGTTTTGTTTTATTTTATTTAGTTTGTTTTAAAAACAGAGGTCTTCGTTTTTTAGATCTTGAAATATATTTGTTTCAAGTTTTATAATGTTATCTACTTATACCCAGACATTTTATTTGTAATGTTTTGTGACCTTGACATTTTAAAAAATATGTATTTTTAAGTTATCCTGTGGCAATTTTACATATGTATGCAATGCAGTATGATTATATCCAATTCCTATTTTTTCCCCTTTAACTCCACTTGGAGCTTCCCAATGTATCCTCATAATTTCATTTTCTCTTTTAAAAACTCTTATTAATGTCCTGTATGTGCATCAGTGCAGAGCCACCCATTGGATCATGGCCACAACCTCAAAGAAGAGTGATTATCCTTTTACAGGCCATCATTAATTATCAATAGCTCCTCAGCTAAGGATGGTGCCTCGCTAGCTGATCTCCAATCCATACTGAGATGCAGAGTAGCTTGATCTTGTGCAGCTCCTGTGTGGTAAACATGGCAGCTGTCAGTCCATGAGCACACCAATCAAGTCATGTTATAAAGACAGCGCTTTCCTCTTTTCCGTATCTTCTAAAACAAACCCTGCCATTCTCTTATTTATATGGTCTTTTAAAATCTTGATGTTTAAATAATTTTTGAAAACCCTTTGGGATTCTTCACATGCTCCTTTAGCCCTGCTCTCTCTGGGAACCTGATTAAATGAATGCTGTTCCTCCTTACTCATCCACTTGTCTCTTACGCTTGCTCCAAATAGTCAACTTTATGCCCGCCCAAACTTCATTCTCTCTCAATCTCTTATTTTAAATTTAAATTTATTTTCATTAGATAGAGATTCTTCAGGTAATACTATGTCCAATTTTCAGAGGAACCACCAAACTGATTTCCAGAGTGGTTGTACCAGCTTTCAATCCCACCAGCAATGGAGGAGTGCTTCTCTTTCTCCACATCCTCACTAGCATCTGCTGTCACCTGAGTTTTGATCTTAACCATTCTGATTGGTGTGAGGTGGAATCTCAGGGTTGTTTTGATTTGCATTTCCCTGATGACTAAGGATGTTGAACATTTTCTTAGGTGCTTCTCAGCCATTCTGTATTCCTCAGTTGAGAATTTTTTGTTTAGCTCTGTACTCCATTTTTAATAGGGTTATTTGGTTCTCTGGAGTCTAACTTCTTGAGTTCTATGTCCATATTGGATATTAGGCCTCCATTGGATTTAGGATTGGTAAAGATCTTTCCACAATCCGTTGGTTGCCTTTTTGTCTTATTGACAGTGTTCTTTGCCTTACTGAAGATGCTCCAACATGTAATAAGGACATATGCTACACTATGTTCATAGCAGCCTTATTTATAATAGCCAGAAACTGGAAAGAACCCAGATGTTCCTCAACAGAGGAATGAATACAGAAAATGTGGTACATTTACACAAAGGAGTTCTACTCAGCTATTAAAAACAATGAATTTATGAAATTCTTAGACAAATGGATGGGTCTGGAGGATATCATCCTGAGTGAGGTAACACAGTCACAAAAGAACACATACAATATGCACTCACTGATAAGTGGATATTAACCCAGAAGCTCAGAATATCCAAGATACAATTCACAAACCCCATGAAACTCAAAAAGAAGGAAAACCAAAGTGTGGATACTTTTTAACTTCTTAGAAGGGGGAACAAAATACATATGAGAGGAGTTAGAGACAAAGTGTGGAGCAGAGACTGAAAGAATGACCATCCAGAGACTGTTCTACCTGGGGAACCATCCCATATACAATCACCTAACCCAGACACTATCGCAATGCCAACAAGTTCTTGGTGACAGGAGGATGATATAGCTGTCTCCTGAGAGGCTCTGCCAGTGCTTGACAAATACAGAAGTGGATGCTCACAGCCATCCATGGGACTGAGCATAGGGTGCCCAATGAAGAAACTAGAGAAAGGACCCAAGGAGCTGAAGGGGTTTGCAGCCCAATAGGAGGAACAATATGAACTAACCAGTAACCCCAGAGCTCCCAGGCACTAAACTACCAATCAAGGAGTACACATGGAGGGTCTCGTAGCTCTAGCTGCATATATAGGAGGAGAGGCCCTTGGTCGTGTGAAGGCTCTAATCCCCAGTGTAGGGCAATGCCAGGGCCAGGAAGCAGGAGTGGGTGAGTTGGTGAGCAGGGTAAGCGGGGAAGGGTAGGAGGTTTCAGAGGGGAAACCAGGAAATGGGATAACAATTGAAATGTAAATAAAGAAAATATTTAATAAAAAATTAAAATAAAAATGAAAAGAAAGAGATTCTTCTTTCATCCAATATCACGGAGACACAGTTCCTCCTTCCCCCACTCCTCCCATTTATCTTCCGGTTCACCATTTTCTCCTAAATTATGTCTAATGTCCTCTTAGTGTCAACACAGAATTTACTTGCTGTTTGTAGTGGTGAATAGCTATGCCACTTCTTCCCCCATAGACTCACGTGTGTGAATGCTTGGCCCACAAGGAGTGGCAAGATTAGGTGTGGCCTTGTTGGAGTAGCTGTGGCCTTGTTGGAGGAAGTGTGTCTCTATAGAGGCCGACTTTGAGGTCCCATATATGCTCAGGCTCAGTCCAATGTGAACTCTTATGCAATTTCTCCAGCACCATGTCTGCCTGGATGCAATCATGCTTATCATGATAATAACGGACTAAACCTCAAAAACGGAAAGCCAGTCCCGGTTAAATGTTTTCATTTTTAACAGTTGCCTTGGTCATAGTGTCTTTTCACAGCAATAAAATCCTAACCAAGACACTGTGTTCAAAACTCCTGCACCCCCATTGCCTCTTTTCCAGCCCTATTAGGTACTATTATATGGTTTTATAATGTGCATATTTTCATTTGTCTTCATCACCACAACTGTTAAACATAGCTGATGTGCAATCTGTTCCTCTAATTGCAATATGGGATGGCTTTGTGGATCTTTTTTTTTTTTTTTCTTTTTCCTTTCTTTTCTTTCTTTTTTTTTCTGATGATGCTTTTTAGGTAAGCAAGGTTTCTTTTCACCCTTCAGCTTTATTTTGCTTCTTGCCTTTGAAAATATTTATTTTTAATTTTACTCTGAAGCATTGCATACAGATTCTCTCCTTCAGAATGTGAAAATCT
>LR752499.1:0-46222 GCA_902729485.2 Mus minutoides | reverse complement strand
TTTTTTTTTTTTTTTTTTTTTTTTTTTTTTTTTTTTTTTTTTTTTTTTTTTTTTTTTTTTTTTTTTTTTTTTTTTTTTTTTTTTTTTTTTTTTTTTTTTTTTTTTTTTTTTTTTTTTTTTTTTTTTGAGACAGGGTTTCTCTATGTGGCCCTGGCTGTCCTGGAACTCACTGTGTAGACCAGGCTGGCCTCGAACTCAGAATTCCATCTGACTCAGCCTCCTGAGTGCTGGGACTAAAGGTGTGCACCACCACTGCCTGGCTCATTTCTATTTTTATAATTTCCTTGCAGCTTTCTTTGAACTGTGATGTGCTAGTCAGGGCATGAATTTTACTCTGGATCATCTTTGTACACATGTTTGGTCTTCTGTGTATGTTTTCTACTGTGAGGCGACATTACTCTTATCCTACCATGAGAAATCTCTCTTTTGACATGCATATTTTCACTAACAAAGTTGTTAAATCATGGATTTAACTTTGTCATATTTAGTAAGAGCCCCAGAAGTAGTTATTTCTGTGTGTATAGTTACATTTGGGACTTCCTGTTTTTATGACATGCACTAATAAGAAACTATCCTTTCCTGCTGTCTATAGTTTTGAAGAATTATTTTCAAACATGTATTTTTGTAGTATTTAAAAATTTTATATAGATATGAGTTTGATCATTTGTGTTACAATATTTTTCATATGTGCTTTCTTTTGTTTTTAAAAAATATGTATATGTATATATGCCAGTATGTGTTCGGGTGTGCATGCATGCGTGCGTGCGTGCGTGCGTGCGTGTGTGTGTTTGTGTGTTGTGTGTGTGTGTTTGTGTCTATAGAGGCTAGAATAGATTATTGGATCCTTTGGAGCTGAAGTTACAGGTGATTGTGAAGCATTGTGATCCAGACTCAGGTCCTTACAGCTGAACAACATGTGCTAGGAACTGCTCAACCATCTATCAAGCCTAAAGATCTCTTTGTATAGTTGTTGCTTTTAGGATTTCTAGCACATATTCACTATTCATAAGACCAGGTCCCATGAGACAACTTCAACTGCTCTACATACTTTCACTATATAAATACTTCATTACCTTTTCTGCCCACTCCTGCCCTCCTGTTCCCCTTTGTCCTCCATGTTTACCCGTATGTTCATGGCTGTACCTGGTTTTATACAACTGTATAAGCTCTAAGATTCACAAGAGGGAAAACATGCAGTGTCTGCCTTTCTGTGTCTGGTTTATTTTATTTACTATTGAACTTGGCAAAGGTCTGAAATTCTTTCTTCCTTTTGGGGGAATAGAACTTTACTGTTCTATATGCCATTTTATTGTCTATTCTTTTGACAAACATGAGATGATTTTTGTTTCCTGCTACGGTAAATAGTGCTCAAGAAACATAGACATACAGGAAACTCTTCAGTGTGCTTAACAACACTTCTTACTCTGATTTTTTTTTCCTGATAATGATAACGTAGAAATTTTGCCATTTTCAGATGGACAACTTTATTTAAATTCATCTATTTTCTTCAGATTAGACTCATACACATAATAAAGTACATCAGAAGTCTATTTTTAATAGTAAGGAGTTGGGTCTTTACTCATTCTTTAGGTTTCTATTTAAGAGATTTGTCTGGAATGAAATCGCTGGAAGCTGCAACAAGACCTCGATGTGGGTTAGCATAGGAATTCACACATTTTAGCTGGGTTATTATTCTATCAAGAACATTTCTTCTTTGAAACACATCAATTGTAATCACAGCTGTTACCCGAAATAAGAATCAATTTACAACATGGTTTGTAGTAAGGAAATAACAATTTCTTTTACTAAGGGAGAAATATTGTCATATATGAGACTCTTCTGATACTCAGATATCTTTTGTTACTTGAACAACTCAATTGCTTTTAAGTTAAAACAAAAATCCAGATTTCTTTCCATACATGTCAACATACTTTCAAATGAATTTTAATTTTAAATGTGCTTTCTGTTTGCTGTAAATCACAGAGAACAAGTTAAGAATTAAGGCAGTTTAGCCGGGTGTGGTGGCACACGCCTTTAATCCCAACACTTGGGAGGCAGAGGCAGGCAGATTTCTGACTTCGAGGCCAGCCTGGTCTACAAAGTGAGTTCCAGGACAGCCGGGGCTATACAGAGTAACCCTGTCTCAGAAAAAAAAGAAAAAAAAAAGAATTAAGGCAGTTTGTAGCTCTAGAAGTCTACCCTGTACCTCTGCCTCCACTACTCTTCAGCATTTTCTGGACTACAATGTTTCCAGTCAGATAAGAAAGAGAGATGTTTAGGTTAGGGAGGGAAAGACCAGTAGAATTTAGAAAATTTCACTATCTGTATCTTATATATTATAAATTAGAATCCTGAAAATAGAGTTCTCAGGAAGAGAAACTCTCTCTCTCTCTCTCTCTCTCTCTCTCTCTCTCTCTGTGTGTGTGTGTGTGTGTGTGTGTGTGTGTGTAAAGCTCATTTCAGTTTCTTTTATGACATAATTTAAGTTCCAAGGATACTTCACATATTATTAAACACTCACAATGAATCAGGAAATAGACTTCTGTATCCTAATTTTACTTATAAGTAGGTTGACTCTTTTTTTTTTTTCATTAATTTATTTATTTACTTCACATCCTGATCAAAGACTGCAACATTTCCATCTCCAACCAGTCCAACCCTCATATACTCCTCCCTTGATCTCCCTTCCCCCCCCCCCCGTGGGTACCAACTTGCCTTGGCACATCAAGTCTTAGCAGGTCTAAGTGCATCTTTTCCCACTGAGGCCAGACAAGGCAGCCCAGCTAGGTGAAAGAAATCTGAAGGCAAGCAACAGAATCAGAGACAGTGCTATTTCAATTGTTAGAGTACCCAAATGAAGACCAAGCTGCACATCTAACCACATGGGTACATGTATGAAGAGGGTTAGGTCAAGCCCACACACGCTCTGTGGTTGGTAGTTCAGTCTCTGGGAGGCCACATGGATCCAGTTTAGTTGACTCTGTAGGTCCTAGGTCCTCCTGTTGTCCTCTTGACTTCTCTGGCTCCCTCAATCTCTCCTCCCATTCCCCCACAAGACTCCCTGAGTTCGGGCTAATGTTTGCATAAGTGACTTGCACAAGGAAACAAAGGTGAAAGAGGAAGGGATGAGGCTCTGTTTAGATTCTTTGGCCTGTTGGTATATCAGGAAGGGCTACCATAAAAGAAGGAATTATATAACAGAGATTAAATGACTATTTACAATTTCTCAATATAATATGTTAATCATATTAGAAAGAATAATATACTTTATAAAATCAATACATGCTTTCATCCATATGCTAACATACTTAGTATTTACAAAATAAGCTAAGTCTCTTTTAGTCATTACTTTAGTAAAGCCTTGCTTTAAAAAACACAAATATATTCAAGGCATGACAATGCTTAAGGTTAGTACCTGTTGGCCACTGAGTGCATTTCAAACTTCTAACTTGAGTCAGTTTTTATACAGCTTGCCTAAGTTTCAGCATCCTTTTCACTAAGGTAAATTACTGTAGGTATAGTTAAGAGTCTTGATTCTTTCTTTCTTTTTTTTTCTTACTTTTTTTTTAATTAGATATTTTCTTAATTTACATTTCAAATGCTATCCGGAAAGTTTCCTATACTCTCCCCCAGCCCTGCTCCCCTACCCACCCACTCCCACTTCTTGGCCCTGGCGTTCCCCTGTACTGGGGCATATAAAGTTTGCTAGACCAAGGGGCCTCTCTTCCCAATGATGGCGGACTAGACCATCTTCTGCTACATATGCATCTAGAGACACGAGCTCTGGGGGTTCTGGTTAGCAGAAGAGTCTTGTTTCTTTTTAAACACCCATGTTGGTCTCTACCTCTGTTCTCCTGGTTAGGAGCATCCTCCACTATCCCTCCAATCACTACCCTCTTTTCCTTGTCCCCATCATCTGTTTTTAATTTAAAGTTGTTCAAATGTTATCTTAGCTGTGTAACCTTCTACATCCATGTGAATACGATTTCCCAAACCTCAATTCTATGATGGTATCACATTTTTACTTCAATTAACCTTCAGCTCACTGACTGAAATTATTTCTTTACATGTTTATATTCCCTTCTGCATGATAGTTCTTAAAATCGAGTGGCTTTTTTATCCCTGCATACCCAGTGCCAGCAATGCATAAAAATGCCCAAGTTCATTAGATAAAACTCCCAGACTTGCACACATGAGCCAGTCCTGATTTGTGACCACAGGTTTTAAGAGACTGAAGGTCTTCTATCTATGCTACTCCCATGTGCCCAAGCATTCATGATACCCTTGAGGGCAGAGGGAAGAGAGTGGACCTATCTAATCAGCACATGTAGAAAGTGTTCAGAGATGTCGTTTTCATAAAAGTAAATTGTGGAGTCTGCTACTGGGGTAAATGATGTAAAACACTTTCCAATAGATGCTTCACATCTGCTAAGCAGATGGAATAGATTCCTCTCTAATCAAGAAAAGGATCTTATGCCTAGATCCCTTCTACAGACACAGTCAGATTCTGAGAAAGGCAACAAGATGTTGCTAGGAAGCATCAAGTGTCGGCATATAAGCCTGGAAAAAGTCGAAGGCCAGTCTGTGAGGATCCAGCACTGCCTCTGGGAAAGAGGCTGGGTGTCTTTTCTGAAAGGTTCCATGAGCAAACATGTAAACAGCAAAGAAGATCACTGCTTTTTAAAACTTAATTGATAATGGTGATAACTATGATGATGCCAATAATCGTAGTAGTGATGGTTGTAGTTGTGTTGTTGTATGTAGTGGTTTATGTGTGCCAGCAAGCATTTGTGGAGACCCAAGGACAACTTTGTGTAGTTGGTTCTTTCATCTGCATGGTTTCTAGAGCTAGAACTCAGTTTACTGGGCCTTTACCTAATGAGCCATCTTGAATGCTCTGTAGAGCATTCTTATATTTCAACGTAATTTCTACTTACCATCCTATTTTCTGTGTTGTGATTTAGAGTGTTTACAAAGCTTTCCAAAGCTTTGTCATTTTCTTTTTTTTCCCACATTTTTATTAGATATTTTCTTCATTTACATTTCAAGTGCTATCCCATAAGTCCCCTATACCCTTAAGGGACATCCAATAACCATTGACAGAGGGATAAAATGACATCAATGATAAGAAAGCCTTGAGCTCAAGGTTTGACACTCTAGCTTATTCAAAACAAATGCCACTGATTCTGAATCCCTGTAAATTAGTCAAGTGATTCCTGTCTTTTCAAAGCAGCCCAGATAGCACCTAAGGATGACTTATTGGGGCAAATCTGCAAGGTTCAAAAAGAAGACATGAGACCATAGATTTCAAGGAGTAAACGCTGTACTTGGCACAGCACAGCTTAACATGGCAATGTTGGCATCATGCCATGATGAGGATAGTGCTAAGTTCTGCATACTCCTCTGTTCATAGAAAGACCTTAAAAATAAGTTTATGAAGTAGGGGAAAATACATTATTTTCCTGACTTCCAACCATACTCTTTTATTTCTTATTTATAAACCAAAATTATGAACATATATTCTGAATGAGAAGATTGGGTAACATGGATAGAAATAACCAATGAACAACACAGTCAAACTACAGCAGCTCAGAAGATTAAGAGAATGAGTTACCCAGGCAGGTCAACTCTCAAATGACCCTCATCTTGGTGAAGTATGAATACTGCATATTGGTAAATGCAAGTTCATGCTAGAACTGAGGGGAAAGTCCTGAAGAGGTGGCCCTGTTCATGACAAGAAAACAGAGAGGCATTCACAGTTATGGGTTTTCTAAAGATTCCACTTATGTTTCCCAAGAGACAAGGAAAGGGGTGAGGGGGGGGCCCAGGGTCACCAATGACAGAGTAACCATACCATATAAGTACAAGCTCTCCACTTGTCTTTCTCTCCTGCTGTGGAACTATGGAGAAAATAAAGACAGCATAGAGAATAGAAAGGAAAGAGAGATCCAAGTTCAGAGCCTTCCCAAGCTTTCTTTCTCTGCTGCATATCTCCAAACTTAAAACTAGACTAAGATGCAAGGTGACAGTAAAAATGGATTGATTTCTTCAAGTGAATAAGACTTTGTTCTTAGTTTTGACTAAGGCATTTTGTATCAAAAGAGACTGTTCACTTATATTTGAGAGTGATGAGTAAAGCTATTGGGTGCTTTTGAGATTTCCTTGGGGAAAGGGGGAACAAATAAAAATAATAGATAATAGTATAAGTTAGAAAATGTTAATTTATATTCTCATCTCATTAAGTTCAGACCATTTGATAAAGCAGTTGCTAGGTATTTCTGCTTATTTCTCTTTTCTTTCTCTTTAACTTACTGTAAAAGTACATCACACACACACACAGAAACACACACAGAAACACACACACACACACACACACACACACACACACACACATATATATGCTTACATACATGTGCACACACACTTACACACTTCTGCTATACTTCTGGGCAAGCACATTTAGAGTTCTTTGTTTTAGCTTATTTCTTCTTGACAAACAACCTGAAGTCTACATATTTTCTGTTCATTTTTGCACTTAAATACAAAGGTACATTTTCTTCTTAGATTATGTCTGAATTTTATCTTATGATCTGCTATAATGCATACTCCTCCCTCAAAGACGCTCTGTCTTTTGTTCCTTTCTATTAAGTAGCTACTAAAGATTGTATAGATATGGATACTGGATTCTTAGAAAAATTTCTTCAAAGGCTTTAATCTAAAGCTTCATGAAACAGTGCTAATAGCGAGTGTGTTATAAACCTGGGACTCTATAAGCAACAATAAATTCAGTTCTTACTGTGTCACACAGACCATACATACTCAAGGTATATTTAAATTTTTTCTTTCACATAATACACACTAAACCCCAGAGGTTATAAGAAGCCTTCTAGGAAAACATTCAGAAGAAATAGGACACTGACACTGTCTTTGTTGCATTATTGGAAATTGTAGTAATTGCCACAGATCCTACATCTAAGTCCTTGCAGTCTACTTAGCTAGCTCTCATCTGCCTCTAAGTCAGAGAATAATTTCTGAGCTGCTGGGAACAGAGTTACTATCTTTTAAAAATGTAGTCTGTATTTCCTGTAATATTCAACTTCCTTTCTAGCCAATTTCTTCCAATTAGTCCTCAGCAGATCTCCTAGTTAACACAGACTTCTATCTATCATTCTTGCTGCGTTCTTGAACTTCAGCCTTTAGAATATTTATGCCAGTATAATTGGTTATAACATGCATGTAGCTATTTGAACAGGAAGTTGTTCCCTTTATTAAGACATAAGATGGAGAGAATTGTTTAAAACAAAGACTGTAAATAGACAGGCCTGAACCAGAGGCATATTTTGTTTCACCCACACAGTAATTACATATGGTTTTCAAAATCAGCAATGCCTGAGCATATGGTTCGTTTGCTAATTTACCTTCCTTCTACTCTTTCCAATATTTTATTCACTTATATCACTTTTATTCATTTATATTACTATTTTATTTACTTATATTACCTTCCCATCTTCTTATGCAAACTATACACTTAAAGTCTTCATTAATAAATATGCCTGTGATTCTGGATAGACATAATGTCTCCCAAAGTTGTCCAAATTTTAATCCCATAACTTGTAAACATGTCACCTCATCTGTTATAAAGGTCTCAACAGATGTGATTATGAAAAGGATTTTAAGATGGAACCTTATCCTGTATCATCCAATCAGCTCAACATAATCAATGGTTCCTTAGAAGAAGAAGGATTTGAGAGTATCTAAGTCAGAAAAAAAAAGTAACAACAAAGGAGAGGTTGCAGTAATTCGCTGTGAGGATGGAGTACAGAGGCAAGCAAGACAGATGGTCTGCAGTAAATGAAAAGGATCCAGAAGCAGACTCTCCCTTAAATCCTTCAGACTCAATACATACTGGACAGCCAGCACTGGAATATTAGCATTTAAGATTCACCTCTGAGTACTGAGTCTACTACTATAGCATAATAAGGTTTTATCAAGACAATAATTTTTGTGATTATATATTATCATTACATATTACATTGCCTTATATCATTACTCAATATAAACATTATCTAAAAGTTTTTACAAGGGCAAATTGGTGGACATATTAATGGAGGTTTAGTCACCAGATACTGATTCATAACAATGAGATTCAAAATATGCAAATTTGTCTCTCTTTCACTAACAATGTATTATAATCTTATATCCTTTTATTGCTTATACAGTATTATATAGTTTCCATGTACTTCAAGTTGGTATACATCAAGCATTCTTCCACATAGTTTTCAGCCAGAAAATCACTGTTTTATCTAGGTCTTCCAATGCTGTGAATAGACACCATGACCACAGGAATTCTTATAAAGGAAACCATTTAACTTCTTACAGTTCAGAGGTTCAGTCTGTTATCATCATGGTGAGAAGCATCGGTCATATAAACATGATGGTGGAGAAGGAGCTGAGAGCTCTCCATGTGGATCAACAGGGAGCAGGAAGAGAGTGACACTTGCCTTGACTTGAATATCTGAAACCTCAAAGCCCCAGTGACATACTTCCTGCAGCTAGGCCACACCTACTCTCACAAGACCACTAATAATGCCACTCCCAAATGATCTATTGGAACTATTTTTTTAAGCAAACCACCACATTCACCAAGGTAAACTGTTTTTCCCCCCTTGGTTTAGGCTTTTGCAATCACGACCTGGCTATGGTCCTCCACACCTTCCCTACCATATCTATGGGTATCATGAGCACTCTGTTCTATTTTTCTCCATTCCTTTTCTTATTTGTATAGCTTGCTATCCCTTCCCTTGCTGTCAGCAATAAGGCTGTCCTGTTGCCTGACATGGTTCTCACTCACTGCTCTTGGTAATAGTGACTGAGATGTGGGCTCAGGAGCACACAGGGAACAGTTGTAAAAACTTCTCTTTGCATTTGCAACACTATAATCACAATTAAAAAACCAAACAAACAAAAAAACAACCCGGATGCATCTTACTTTCTAGGTACTTCAAAGAAGAACTCTTTGTATTAACTGTGTTTAATTCCTTTGAGCTGTCACCTGTGAAACATAACTTGATTTGACATAGGGCACGGAAGCCATGAGACAACAGAGACATACATGATATAGGTTTTCTTCCATATTTGCAGACCAGCCGCAGCAGACCAGCATTCCAAGAGGGGATACCAAGAGATTCCATCCCTTGAGAATCTCCAAGTCACCCGATGTAAAAGCTGAAAAAGGCGACATGAAATAGGAATGTAGGATGAAGCACCCATTGGTATGACTCCTGTTGCTATTGGTTGCTATAGAGTTTAATTTGAGACATTCAACAGGGAGATAAAAATTGGGTCATTGCCCATAGCCAGGTATATATATTTTTTCTCTTTATTAGATATTTTCTTCATTTACATTTCAAGTGTTAACCAGAAATTTCCCCATACCCTCCCCCATCCCTGCCCTACTCCCCTACCCCCCCCCCCATAATGGCCCTGGCGTTCCCCTGTACTGGGGCATATAAAGTCTCACAGCCAGGTATTTAAAGCATGCAGGAAATCACCTGCATGAGTTCAAATGAGCATTTATCATTTTGTTTCACTATTAGAAATTAGATCAAATTATCTTATATGCTTACAAATTAAGGATTCAAAAAAATGCACCTTTCGTCTTTGTTGTGTTTTCCTACATACCTAGTCAAAACAAACACTGGAATGTTATAGAAGTATCTGAATCTAATATCTCAAGCAAGCTAGATTCCTATGTTTTACTTTAGCTAGCCTAGAGTATTCAAAGAATTGATGACTTTTAGGTAGCTAATATAAAACATACAAATTTTCTGCTCTTCCAGATAACTTTTATGCTGTTTAAGTTTCTCATCTATGACATACAGAATGATTTTTCAAATCTTTCTTTCCCCTCTCTCTCTTTCTCTCTCTCTCCTCCGTGTGTGTGTGTGTGTGTGTGTGTGTGTGTGTGTATGTGTGCATGTTTGTCTATGTGTGTGTTTATCAGCTTGTGTGTCAAAAAGATCATTTCCTGATGTCATAAAGTTGGTAATCTTGACATAGATTATCATAAACTATATGGATATGTGCATGATAATTATGAGAGTTCTTAGAAGTGAAAGAGGTTAAAAATATTGTATATAGTAAAATAGTGAAGGAAACAACTAAGAGAGTAAAGAGGAAACTAACAGATTGGAACAAAATATTTGAAAACCATATTGTTGTGCTGGTTTGGTTATGAAGTACTACCCACAAAGCACTATGAGTTGGAGGCATAGATTTCAGCTGGTGGTCTAGCTTTATTTCAAATTGTTGATATGAATTTAACTTATATTCCTAATATAAATTAGCAAGAAAATATGATACATACATACAATAAAACACTACAGCACTTACAAAGGAAGAGATGTTATTTCTAACATGAATAGAAATATAGAATACACTGTCATAAAAGCACTATGTCAGAAGCATTGATGGACATGTTTGTGCCTTTCCACAATATCATAATTGATTTAATAACAATAACTAACAATCTATGCCAGCTGTGTTGACTTCAGATTGCCAATTAGTCCTGATTTTCTCCTAATAGTATGCCAGACACAAAGTTTTAATTCTGATCTTGACTACAAATATCAATTCTCAGAACTCCCATTACATATTGCTAAATCAATATATCTGTATGTAGGTCACAGAATGTCTGTAAAAGAGTTCAAGAAGTCACAGGAGAGTTCAAAGAATTACAAAGAAAAATAGAACCGGGCAGGATACTGAAAGAGACACAAAGTGAATGTCTGTGGGGGAGGCACTGGTATAGAGCTCAGCTGCAGGGGCAGAGTTGTGGTGAGACTCTGGTCAAACTGAACTTCCATGGAGCTTTGGACAAGTAGTAACAGGGAAGTGAAGGACCAGGGTTGATAACCAGGAAAAATTGATGGATGGAATTCAAATAGGATACTCTGGCCCTAGGGATTAACCTAAGCTGGAACCCTTGGGGCCATTGGGAAGTCTCTGCCCACCAGGACCTTAATGTACAGTGAGTGGTCAGGTCCCAGATCAGTAGGGGCTGTTGCCATTGGGTGTCCTTCCCTTCCAGGGTCCATGGGAGGATGCAGCATCCTTTCTCTTCTGGGATACTTGATACATTCTCTTTCCTGATATAATTTTAGTATAACCATTCATAGGTGTGCATTTTACTTTGATGGATTCATAGAGTGGTGGACTCTCAACTTCAGATAATAAGTTGTGAGTCTGGGTTGTATCAGAGAGATGGTGTTGGTTACATGCACAGCAAGAAGCAGTCATCTGCTTTTATATTTTCAATGAGTTGCAAGATGCTTGTACAATGGAACTCTGAGAACAAGACCCAGTCTGAAAAGGCAGTTTCATACAGTACACAGGCTGATCTTAACATATTTTAATGGGAATAATCTTTTTTTCCTACATTTTATTTTTTTTATTGGTTATTTTATTTATTTGCATTTCAAATGTTATCCCCCTTCCTGGTTTCCCCTCTATAAACCTTCTATCCCAACCTCCCTCCCCATGCTTCTATGAGGGTGATCCCCCACCCACCCAACCACTCCCACCTCACTGTTCTGGCATTCCCCTAGGTTGGGGCATCAAGCCTTCACAGGACCAAGGGCCTCTCCTCCAATTAATGCCAGATAAGACCATTCTCTGCTACATATGCAGCTGAAGCCATGGGTCCTTCCATGTGTACTCTTTGGTTGATGGTTTAGTCCCTGGGAGCTCTGGGGGGTCAGGTTGGTTGATATTGTTGTTCTTCCTATGGGTTGTACCCCCCACCCAGAATTTTCAGTTCTTCCCCTAACTCGTCCATTGTGGGCTTAGTTTGATGGTTGGCTGCAAGCATTGACATCTGTATTGGCCAGGCTCTGGCAGAGCCTCCCAGGAGACAGCTATGTCAGGGTCCAGTCAGCAAGCACTTAGCATCCTCAATAATGCCTAGGTTTGATGACTTCTTATGGGATGGATATCTGGGGGGCGGGGCAGGGAATAATCTTAACAAGGTAAGACAAATAATATATGTTTTTACATGTGGAACTGAAGACAATTGAACTCACATAAGCAAAGTGGAATGCCGTAGTTATGTGTGGGTGGGAAGTGGAGGGAATGAATGGATGGATAGATATTTGTCAAAATGTACCAAATCTAGGAAAGGGGAAATGCAGTTGATTGCTGTGAGAATGTCTCTTCTAATAACATCAGATGCTACATCCATAAAGTCTCACCAACATGTCTGCCCAGTTGTGAGCTGAACAATAATGATACCAATGGACATGCAAAGTGCATGGAGAAAAGCCCACAAGACCTCAATGCTGCACAAAGAACTATGATCTCTGAAGAATGCTGGGAGTTGGAGAAATAGTCTTCCCCAGGGAAAAGCATACCAACTAGTTACCTAATACTAAATAGTCAGCCCTGAAAATATACAAAAACTGTTAATAGTATCCAGACTGATCAAGATATATTTAGGAATATATATACTTGATGACAATTAATAAAGAAAGGGACCATAATTCTGAAAGGGAACAAGGAGAGGATTTAGAAGGAGGAAAAAGAATGGGGGATATCTTAAAATTTCAAAAAATAGTATTATTAAATTTAAATAAATACAAATCAAGTATATAAGAAATGCATATATGTAATAATTCAATATTATATATTCGTATGCAACTCAATAAATTTGAAATGTTCATATGATAAAAATACTAAATATTTGAAGTGATAAATATGCTATTTGGTTTTAATTATTTTTCATTTTTTAAATATCATAACATCACTTTAGATCTCTTAAATTCATACTGTTAAGTATAACACTATTTTTAAATGTATGAATAAACTGAATGAGAGAAGGATAAAAAGAAAAAATTAAAACTAACAATGAAAATATCATGATTAAAATAGTGTAGGTTATAAGACTTCTCATTTTTAAAATTCATTGATCTATGTTCTATTGTAATTGTATGTTATGTTATGCCTCAATAAAACAGAATTTTATATAAAAAAGAAAGCAGGAAGAGAGGAATAATAAGCCTCAATTCAGCATTAATTTGTGAGAAATAGGTTTAAAATTCAAGTAATTAGACTATAGATTCATGTTCAGGTATCCCTGAACATTTGGGTATGAGTGAACAAAGCCAAGATCAAGTTGTCATCTGACATCAGTGTGAAGAGATGCTTAGCTTTCCCAAGCCTCAGGTTCCTCATTTGTTAATCAAGGCAGTATTAATAAATTACCTTCATTGTTTTTAAAACAAACTATTTTATCTCCATTGAATGAAGATTTACACAAAACTCCAACAACAAAGAAACAAAGGAAAATGGTTTACAAAGTTTGCTTCCTTAGTTGACATAGCAGAAAGTTGGATTTGCTCCCTCAGGTTGAATCCCTTAGGCATCAATTTAGACAATGCCAAAAAGATTCACTGTAAGAAGCTTGAGTCTATACGCTTCCAATATCTCTATAATAATATAAGCAGAGTATAGATATGGTGATTTGAACATTAGAAATTGAAAAGATAAAAATAGTTGCAACTTAAATAGTAAGGACCCAATAAGACAAAGGATATAGGGCCCATTTTCTTTATTTCATTTGTACTTCCAGTGTTTATTTCAGAATCCTTGGTGTGCTGGATACATATTCTCAGACAATCTGTACTTTAGTGTCTCTAATAACTGAACTTGTATATGTCAGGGCCAAATCTCCAGTGTAAAGTCTGTAAAAGTAGACTTCAAAACAGAATCTGCCACTGACCAACCATGTGCCAGTTCTTACTGTCATAAGAGAATCAAGATTTGTTTAATGCCATTTCTTCACTTGACTCACATTTTCTCCTTAATATGTATAAAATCCAGACAATTGATCTACCTAATAACTAACCAAAAATAACTCAGTGATACTAATGTGAATTTATTTGGTTACTTGGCAGAGAAACCGCATTGAAACTGAAAGTTACTTGGGAAACAATCACAGACAGACTATCTGTCCCATATCCAACCTTCCCATTTAGCCCCAACATGTTTCTAAAGGAAATGTCACAAAACCTCCCTTGAGGAATATAACAGAAAAGCAGGATTTAAAACCCCTAGTTTCCTAGGCAACTTTGGTTTCTGGAATAATGAGTAGTAGTTTTAGAAATCTGTTGAAGTAAAAATAATCCTTTATGTTTTTCAAATACTTTACACATATTTTCATTTTATTACTCATGTATGAGTCTGAGGGATGAACAATAAAGAGGTCAGGATTTAATGCAAAAAATAATTCTAACATGTGTGGGCATGGGAATGTGAATGAATGAGGGTCAACATTTCCTAAGATTTTGAAAATAAAGTGCTTAGGTAAGTACTTGAGAGAAGTTAAACCTGGACATAAGGTAATAAACTAGATCAGAAAAGTGACTTGTAAGCTATGCAAAGAAGTTCATGCCATAACCTACAGCAAAGTGGGGACCATTAAACCATTCTGAAAAAGGCAGTGATCAGATCTGAAGGGTAAATACCCAAACAATAACCATTATCTGATGTGGAAGGAGGGATGACAGAAGAGAAGCAATGACATAGCAGTGCTACATGAGTCATTTAGCTGAAGCATGAGGATGTGGCAAAGGAATTGGAAATGGAGAAGGAAGAGCTACTCTACACAGATTAGGGGATCGAGTCTAAATACATCAGTGGGAAAGGCATGAGAAAAGGATTCCAGGATAAGTTCTTGTTTGTAAAACTGGATGTCCAATCAAAGAAATCAAAAAATCTAGATGGAGAAGGACTTTCATTGAGGATGGAGAATTCTGGTTTAGATAGACTATTTTTTCTATCTATCTATCTATCTATCTATCTATCTATCTATCTATCTATCTATCTATCTATCTATCTATCATCTATCTATTCAATTTACACCCCCCCATTGCTGTCCATCTCATTCCTCCTGGTCTCCCTCTCTCTCTCTCTCTCTCTCTTTCTCTCTCTCTCTCTCTCTCATTCTCTCTCTCTCACATTCCTTTTCCCTCTTGTCCATCTTCTCTCCTGAGAGGATAGAGGGCCCCTGGGTATCTCCCAACTCTAGAACATCAAGTCTGTAAAAGGATATGCATATCTTCTCCTACTGAGGCCAGACAGGGGAATGGGATCCACAAACAGGCAATAGCTTTAGGGAAAGCCCCTGATCCAGTGTTGGGAGACACATATGAACACACAGAGCTGCTCATCTGCTACATACGTGCATGGAAGGGAGGGGAGGTCTAGCCTGTGTATGCTGTTTGGTTGGTAATACTGTCTCTCAGTGCCCACAAGGGTCCAGGTTAGTTGACTATTCATCTTCTTATAGAATTCCTATCCCTCTGTGGCCCTTTATCCTACCACCAACACTTCCATGACTCTACAAGCTCCACCAAGTGCTTGCTGTGGGCCTCATATCTGATTCTGACAGCTGCTGGGTGAAGCCTTTCAGAGGACAGTTATGTTAGGCTTCTGTCTGCAACCATAAGAGAGTATCATTAATAGTGTCAGGGGTTGGTGCTAACCCTTGGGGGTGGGTCTCAAGGTATTGGTTGGCCATTCCCTCAGTCTCTGCTCCATCTTTGTCCCTGTTTTTCTTATAGACATGACAAATTTGGGAAAGAAAGTTTTGTGAGTGGGTCGGTGTCCTTATCCCTCCACTGGGAGTCCTGCCTGGCTACAGGAGATTGTTACTTCAGGGTCCATATCCTCACTAATAAGAATCTCAGCTAAAGTAACTTCCATAGACTCTTAGGACCCTTCCCCATCCTAGGTCTCTGGCAAGTCCTAAAGATGGCTGCATCCACACCCTTGCCAGCTACCCATTTCCATTCATTCTCCTGACCATCTGACCTTCTTTCCTGTCTCTCCCCACATTTAATCCTGATACCTTCATCCCCTCTCCCACCCAGTTCCCTCCCTCCATCTGCCTCCTATGACAATTTTATTCCCCTTTCTAAGTGAGATTCAAATATCTTTGCTTGGGCCTTCCTTCTTGTTTAGCTTCTTGGGGTCTGTGGAGTGTAGCATGGGTATCCTGTACTTTTTGGCTACTATCCACTTATAAGTGAGTACATGCATGCATGTCCTTTTGGGTTTGCTTCACCTCACTCAACATGATATTGGCTGGTTCTATCTATTTGCCTACAGAATTCATGATGTACTTTTAGAAAAGTGTTGTGTAAATTCTATTGTGTAAATCAGCACATTTTCTGTATCCATTCTTTGGTTAAGGGGCATCTGGGTTGTGTTCTTTATCTTTCAGTATTTTTTCAGTTTCATGATATCAAAATTCATTAATTGTTGATCATAGTCCTTGAGCCATTGGTGTTCTAGACAGGCAAAATTTTATGCAATTGCAAGATATTTAAAAACAAACAAACAAACAAACAAACAACCCCACCCAGCTCAGTAAGGCATTAAGGTGCTGGCTGGTGCTTATCATCAAGCCATCAAACACAAGAGGGTTTGAATTCACCAAGGCAGAATAGTTAAAGTGATGGAGCATGGATAAAATAATCTTCTTTCTTGAAGATCTAGAAATTAGTTTAAAAAAATTTAAATGGTTGCTTTATGCGTTTGGGGTATAGGAAAGGATATTTTTTCAGAGTAATGATGAGATAGACTGTTGTTTTGCTGTTTCTAAGGCAGAGTTGCTCTCAGAAAACTGATAATGGGAGCCCATTGTTGAGAACAGCACTCATACAACTCATTGAGCATGGTGAAGTTATTTTTCATAACAAGCCAAATCTCAGTAATGTAAAGGAAGTTCCAAGGATTAGTCAATGATTTCTGAAGGGAGACCAAGTGGAATTGGGCATTGTACCTGATAGATGCTTGGTCAGGATTATATTAGAGTTTTTATTTAGAAGAACAAATAGTTTAACAGCTGTAAGGAATTCTACACAAGAGAGGTCTCTGAAATGCTACTGTGAAAGCTGTCTAGAATCTGTTTAATTAAACAAGGAAACAATATAATTGGAAATTTTCACTTCAATGAATCTACCCAATTCATTTCCCTGTATCAGAAAAAAAAAAATCATTACAAATCATTCTGAGAGTCAAACTATTTACTTTTTTGATTATTACACCTTGTATTTTTAACACAAAGCTGACAGGAAAGGATGTGGTTATGTTTCAAAATGTGTTATTTTGAGTGAAGAGCTAGGTCATATACCTACGAATTCAAATAAGCAAGCAAACTACCTTGTGTCCTTTTCTGTTCATCAGGATTCTTTTAGAATGACACAGATTTAATTAGCTGTTTGTGTCTAAATGATTTTGATGAAGTAACTGTGTAAATCCAGTGCTAGCCTCTGAATATGAACACCCATCCTTAAATCCCTCTATAGTTTCTCTTCCATTCTTCCAGTGATCTGGGTTGATAACTTTCTTTAAAAAAGACAACTTCTTCACTTGTTACATATATATTTTGTACCAAAACTTGATGCATGTTCTATTTATGATATTAATTTAAGTAAGGATCTGAGAAGAACTGAGGAAGGGTGATCAAAATATATTTTTCCATAACAAAAGGAATAATAAATAAAATAATAAATAAAAATAAAAGTAAAACAAAATCACATAGAACAAAAAAATAAAATCACATAAAACGAAAAGTGAAATAAAATCATATGTGCCATCTAGGAATATTTACTGTGAAAAGAAGAATATTGTTTATTTTTATTGCCTTTATTGTTTATTTTTCTTGCAAAACAGTTTAATGCTGTGAACCCTTTGCATCTTTGCTTATATATGTTACCTTTTCTTTTCCAACTATGGCTCTTTTGTTAATGTTAGTGTGTTTGAAGAGAGCTTGGATTCTTCACAAATGAGAGGACCTGGAAGAGCAGCACTGAGCTTTGAGGAGATGCTAAGCCTGCACAGAGGACTGAGAGTTGCTCAAGGTGACAGGAAACCGAAGCAGATATGTCAATCACCACAACTCCACAGTGAAGAGAGACAGAAGCAGAGAAACACTCTCTCACCTGGAACACCCTTCTGTTTCCCTCCATCACCAATTCTCTCATCCCTTTGTCTCAGCTAAGCACCTTGCCTGTCAGTAGGCTTCTTAAATGTGGAGTCCTATGCTCACTGCTTCAGCGAATCTAGCTAAACAGCTTGCCCCAGGGACTGCTTGTCTTTGCTTGCTGTGTGCTGGGATTCCAGTGGGGACCAGAATGCCCACCTAGTTTTCACATGGCTTCTGGGGATGGGCATTCTGCTCCTCACACTTGTGCAGCAGGTGGGTGAGCCACCTTGATGTTGGCCACTCCCCAATCCAGGCCCACAGGCAAATGGCTGGGGGCGGAGGGGGAGAGAGAGAGAGAGAGAGAGAGAGAGAGAGAGAGAGAGAGAGAGAGAGAGAGAGACTGTTGCATTCAAAGATGAACTCCCACATAGGGTTTCTAATGGTAAGTGCCCATCCTTGAACACAGGTACATGAGCCAAGCTAATGGACTCTGGTTATACATATACATGCGCATATATGTGTATGCAAATAACAGTTTTAAACAAGTGATCATTAATATGGGAGGGGTGAGGAATGAGGAGGAATGAGGAGAGAAAATATAGATGCAGTGTTCATGTATGACAGTCTAAAATCAAACAAAAAAACAAATACACAAACAGCTATAAATCAATTAGTCACACAAACAAATAAGAACCATTGGCAGGTTTTTTGTTTCTTTGTTTGTTTTTTGTTTTTTGTTTTTTGCTGTAGGGGTCTGCAAACCTCCCTTTCTTTTCTTCTTTTCCCTACCTTTCTTTTCCTTTTCCCCCCACTCAGGCACTTTGAATATTTCTGTACCTGTTTTAAAGAAAGCCCCAATTTTCCTCTGTAGGGCACTTGCATCTTGTTTGTAGCCTGCTCTTTTTGCTCTTGCTGACTACATGTAGGCTCAGAGTGGTGTTTTGGAAGGGAACCTAGGGTAAGACCGAGAACTCAAGCTTTTGTTTCTGCTCCACTGATATGCAGTTGTAGGTGAGTCAGGGCCCTGAGCCTGCTGGTTTCTTCATCTGTGGAAATCCATAAACATGTCTTCATGTTCTATTAAAAGGTCTTTCTATTTTTCATTCATGTCTCAGCATCTGTTGAGTCTTTGCTACTATATCCTGCCTATGAAGAGCATTTAAAAATCGCTCCAGCTAATATATTCAAGAAGTAGATGTTGCAGCTTGACATTATAAGCTTATAAAGCTGGAAATCATCTTTGAATTAGAACTGATTTGCCAAGTACACACATTTTGCTCAACATTCATTATTTTCTGAATCATCTCAATGACTCAGTGCTAATTAAGTCACATTTTAATTCTATTATCTTTAGGAAAACGAATTCCAAAAGTTTAACTACAATAAATATTACTAAATGTATACCAAAATACAATTATCATTTATGTATTTTATTCCTTCCTTTATCTCCATGCATTGTAGCAGTCACTAATGTAACTGATACAATCTATGGTTGATGATGGCTCATTTGGTTTCCCAAATTTGCATGCTCATTACCATTAATGTATTTGAGTTCCCTTTCCCAAATAACACCTTGGGTTAAGTGGGACCACTCTGTCCTGCTACTTTCTTTATTGTTGTGACCCAGCAATTTACAAAAAGAAACCTAAGGAATGGAGGGAATGTTCTGTCTCACAGTTTGAGGGGGCAAAGCCCCATATGATGCCACAGGTGTCAGATGGCTGATCACACCACATCCATAGTCAGGAACCAGAGACAGAGATGAATGCTGATATTCAATTTGATGTGTTTTTCTATTTTATTCAGTCCCGGATCTTTGACTGTGGAATGGTGCTGACTATATTTAGGGTGAGTCTTCCCACATCAACTAACCCAGTTTAGAGATTTCCTTACAGACATGCCCAGAGATTTATTTCTTCAGTGACTCTAAATCCCGTAAGATTGACAATCATGAATAAGTATTACACATGGCATGTAAATAAAATCTATATCTAAGTAAAATGTTAATATGTCATTATAAATCTCATGCACACTTCAGCTGAGGTGTGCACATAAAATATGAAATATGAAAGAAAACCTGCTGTCTCATCACGGTTATTTCAGTAAGTTTTTCTTTTCAACATCAACTTTTTTTCTCTCTCTGATAAGGAAGTTGTATTCGTGGTTGTTGGTCAGAGACCTGTGTGCACAATTCACCTGCTAAGGGTGAGCTTTCATAGTTTGTAGTGATAAAATCTGTTTCAGACTTCACAGCCTGAGAAAAGATGCTCCCGTGAATTATCTAGCCAATCGATACAAGATTTAAACATTTCAGGCTTCGGGAGAGGGTTTAGTGTTTATCTCCTTTTACACTTCAGGGAGGGCTCAATCAGTGAAGAACCTGGAACATACTTCCTAAACCCAATACTTCTTCTGCCACATTATCTGTGCGAGACAATGAACTGAATACAAAAATAAGGCTTTGTGTAACAGGGAGCTTGATAGCAGAGGCCAGCAAACAATCACCTGCAGACCAGATTTGACCTGCATGTGTTTTGTAAGTAGTTGGAAGCACAGCAATTTTGATGGCTACACCTAATGCTGTTGCTGTCATTTTGCAGTGGAAAAAAACCATAAAACCAAACCAAACAAAACAAAACATAAGCCCCCCCCAAGACAAAAAAATAAAACAAAACAAAGCAAAACAAACAAACCAACAATAAAAAGACCTCACTGTACAGCCCACAAAGCTTAAAATATTCCACACTATCTACGCAGAAAAAAAAAAAACCTTCAAACTCTGTTTAACAGATCAACAGCATACCTTTGCACTTGCTATTTATTTTATTTTTAATTTCAGAACAAACTTAGTGATCTGTGTGGAAACATGGTTCTTGCTATGTTGCCTCTTACAGTCAAGTACTCGTGTGGGGAGGAGAAGAGAAAATACCCCCAAAGACTTCAGAATAGCAATCATATGGTTCATTCTGTTCTGTTCTTTACAGCAATTGTCAATCCTTTCATTGTTTTCATTTGTGAGTGTGTGTATTTGTGTGTTTGTGTGTGTGTGTGTGTGTGTGTGTGTGTGTGTTGTGCACGTGTACATGTAGATGAAGATTCCCTCAGAAACCAAAAGTACATTGCATCATCTGAACCTTGAGTTGAAAGCAGATGTGAGCCTCCCATCATGGGTATGTCCTCTGGAGAAGCAGCAGTATACAGTTTCTGAATGTCCGAGTCACCCCTCACCCCTGCCCTGTTCGCAGCCTTTTATTGTTCCAAGGAAGCAGGCAAACCCTTGGAGTGTGAGTGCATAAACTCCGATTAAATTCTTTTCTTAGCACTCTAATTTAAAAACAGTTTCCCAGAGAGGATTTCTTTCTTTTTTTCTTTTATTTTTTAAAAATTCTGTAATCTTTGTTTTAACAGTCCAGTCTTTATTCCCTTTCAGGTCCACCCTCTAAGTTTTCATCATCCCACACCTCCTCCTTCTTCTCCAAGAGGATGTGCCCACCCCCACCCCCACCCCACCAGACCTCCCCACTTCTTGGGAGGCCTCAAGTCTCTCCAGAGTAAGGTGCTTTTTCTCTCACTGGGGCCAGACCAGGTAGTCCTCTGGTATGTATGTGTTGGGGGCCTCATATCAGCTCCTGTATGCCACCTGGTTGGTGGCCCAGTATCTGAGAGATCTCAGGGGATCAGGTCAGTTGAGACTGCTGGTCTTCCTAAAGCGTCACCCTCCTCCACAACTTCTTACAGATTTTTCCTAATTCAACCATAGGGGTCTCTGGCTTCTGTCCATTGGTTGGGTATAAGTATCTGTATCTGACTTTTTTAGCTGCTTGTTGGATCTCTCAGAGAGCAGCCGTGCTAGGCTCCTATCTGTAAGCACACCATAGCTTAGTATTAGTGTCAGGCCTTGAAGCCTCCCCTTGATCTGGATCCCAATTTGGGCCAGTCATTGAAACTCCTTTCCCTCAGGTTCTTCTACATTTTTATCCCTGTTGTTGTTTCAGACAGGAACAATTCTGGGTCAGAGCTTTTGACAGTGTGATGGCAACCCCATCCCTCCACTTGACACCCTGTCTTTCTACTGGAGGTAAACTCTACAAGTTCCCTCTACCCAATGTAGGGCATTTCATCTAAGATCGCTCACTTTGAGTCCAGAGAGGCTCTCACCTCCCAGATTTCTGGTACATTCTATAGGGTTCCTCCATCTTCTACCTCCAGAGGTTGCCTGTTTCTATTCTTTCTGCTGGCCCTCAGGACTTCAGCCCCCCACCCCTGCTACCTGATCTTGTTCCCTCTTTCCCCTACCCATTCCTTCTCCCACTCATGTGCCTCCCTCCTTCTGCCTCCTGATTGCTTCCTTCTCCCTCCAAGTGGGATTGAAGCATCCTTACTTGGGCCCTTTGGCTTGTTAACCATCTTGAGTTCTGTGTATTGTTTCCTGGATATTCTGTTCTTTTTAAACTAATATCCACTTATTAGTGAGTACATACCATGCATGTTCCTTTGGGTGTGAATTGCCTCACTCAGGATATTTTCTAATTATGTCCATTTGTCTGTAAAAACTCATGATGTCCTCATTCTTCAAAACTGATAGTATTTCATTATGTAAACGAACCACAGTTTCTGTTTCTATTCTTCCATTGTGGGACATCTGGGTTGTTTCTAGATTCTAGCTATCACACATAAGGCCACTATGACCATAATGAAGCACACAATCTTGTGGCATGGTGGAACATCTTTTGGGTATATGCCTAAGAGTGTTATAGTGGGGTGTTCAGGGAGATCTTTTTCTAATTTTCTGAGGAATCTCCAAATTGATTTCCAGAGTGGTTGTACCAGTTTGCAATCCCCCTGCCCAAATGGAGGTGTGTTCCTCTTTCTCCATATCCTTGCCAAAATGTGCTGTCACCTGAGTTTTTATCTTGCCATACTGATTGGTGTAAGGTGAAATCTCAGGGTCATTTTAATTTGCATTTTTCTTATACCTAAGGACTTTGAACATTTCTTTAAGTGTTTCTCAACTATTTGATATTCCTGTTGTGAATTCTCTGTTTTGTTCTATACCCCATTTTTGTTTGGGTTGTTTGGGTTTTTGTGGTGGTTAGCTCCTTGAGATCTTTATATATTTTGGATATTAGTCATCTTTCAGACATGGGGTTAGTAAAGAGTGTTTTTCTCAATCTGTAGGTTGCCAATTTGTCCTATTGACTATGTTCTTTGCCGTACAGAAGCTTTTCAGTTTCATGAGGTCCTGTTTAATCAATTCTTGATCTTAGAGTCTGAGCCATTGGAATTTTGTTTGGGAAATTTCCTCCATGCCAATGAGTTTGAGGCTCTTTTCCACTTTCTCTTCAATGAAGAATTTAAAGTATCACGATTTGCAGATGATATGATAGTATATGCAAGCAACCCCAAAAAATTCTACCAGAGAACTACAGCTGATAAACAACTTCAACAAAGTGGTTGGATATAAAAATAACTCAAGGAAACCAGCAGCCTTCTTCTATACAAATAATAAAAGTTCTGAGAAATAAATTAGGGAAACAGCACCCTTCACAGTAGTCATAAATAATATAAAATATCTTAGGGTAACTCTAACCGAACAAATGAAAGATCTGTATGGCAAGAATTTCAAGTCTCTTAAGAAAGAAATTGAAGAAGACCCCCCAAAATGGAGAGATCTCACATGCTCATGGCTTGGTAGTATTAACATTATAAAAATTGAGCCTACATTTGTGTTCTTGACATGAGCTGTGACTTTTCATTTTTCATTAGTCATCATGTAAGAGCAGAGTGGTTTTATCAGGAAGACTTTGCATTTTAGGCATAGCTAGGATGATTCTGTGTCCTTCCTCTACCATTCCTTGGGGTCTAAGGTTCCTAGTCACTAAGCTGCATATGTTCTCTAGCCCATGAGGGAGGGGGTAGCAGTAAAATAAAGCACAAGAGTAATCTCTTGAAAATGACTTTCTGGAGGTCTCACATGAAGAGAGGCACAATGCTTTGTACTTCCACATCACAACCTGACTAATCAAGCTAACTCCATTGCAAAGTGTACACAGTACATGTCATATTTTAGCTGAGTACAAGACAGCTATAAAATAACAATAAGGTTCAACAATTGAGCAAGGGCTGAGAATGAGAGAGAGAGAGAGAGAGAGACAGAGACAGAGACAGAGAGACAGAGAGACAGAAGAGGGCCAGAGCAGTGTGTCAGAGCTGGAGTTACAGATATCCATGAGACTCCTGGCTTCTGACATAGTTATTGATATCCAAACTCAGGTCTTCATGATCAAGCAGGAAACACCCTGAACCATTAAGTTACCTCTCCACCGCTCCACAGATAGTACTTTCTGAAATCAACCATGTTTGCTTCAAGTTCTTCACTTGGTGGTACTACATAGATCTTATGTTTAAGATAAATTAATTTGGCAACTTAAATAATGTTCTATTTTGGACAAATTTGTAAGTAAAGTAGCGTTGTGATGTGAACCAGGACTGCCAATTCAGTATTAAATTTGTGTTCTTTGCATGTGTTTTAAAATTTCAAACTTTTTACCAAAAACACCATAACATTGTTTTTTCAAATGCTGTCCTTTCTTTGTAAGCCAAATATTCTAACCAACATTTTAACAGCATAGTTATAAACCAGCTTTTAAATAGATATTTTTATCTTATGGGAAAGAGCATTACTTTGTCTATTAAATAGTTCTGTGCTTTCTCAGGAACATTAAACACTGAAAAATAATGGACACATAATGCCTATGGCAACACGTATTTGAATTAAACTTTCAGGGTTGATAACCCAGAGTCTGTAAGTGTGGCACAATCTGAGAACCTTTAGGAGGGTGACCTCTTCTTGTGTGGATTGGAATGTCTCAGAGATAAAAGGTTTGAAATGGTTGTTTAAGTATCACATGCTAACTGATTGTATAACCCTTATACTCTGTCTTTGCATGTGAACCAATGAGTTTTATTGGGACTGATGTAGAAGCATTGTTAAGAGCCTTTTTTATAAGAACATGGGTAAGTTACCAATAGCTACACACTTAAGAAAATGTCTCTGATTCACCCTGAGCTATAAATCTTCACAGAATGGTGTGACTTCTTGAACTTCACCCCAAGATAGAACGCTGATGTGTTATGTCTTATGCAGGTTTCACAGATGGGCTCATAGAACTCCTGTGTTAGTTTTGCTTTTTTTTTTTTTTAAGGGATATTATTTGGGTTCAAGGCAGAGACCATTTTTTACCGCACACACTAACTCACTTTTGGCATTCACAGCTTGTTGCTGTATATGATAGCCATGGGGACCCTTTCCTTTCACATGTCCCCTTCACCCCAATTCACTGGCATTTGCTCTTAGTGTGGTGAATGTTAGTCTTTACAAGTGAATACCGACCGGCATCCATCATTACTCTCCTATATAGAGTAATTCATCTACCTTAAATGTCACCTGTGCTCTGCCTGTCTCTCCCCTCCTGGAAGTCAATACTGTTTGTACTATTTTTTTTTTTTGAGACAGGGTTTCTTTGTATAGCTCTGACTGTCCTGGAACTCACTTTGTAGACCAGGCTGGCCTTGAACTCAGAAATCTGCCTGCCTCTGTCTCTGAGTGCTGGGATTAAAGGCATGCACCACCATGCCCGGCTGCTGTTTGTACTTTAAATCTTTTCTAGAATGCTTTAATTGAAATTATGGTAGCTAGCCCTTTAAGACATCCTTTCCTTTCAAAATATAACATGCATATGTTTTCTCCTTGCTTTTCAATCTCATTTCTTTATATTGTTAAGTAATAGTCCATTGTTTGGGTTTATTATCTATTTGTTTATTTACCTGATAGTAATAACTTCATTAATTTCAGGCACTTTTTAAATTATGAATATAGATGTTTTAGTCCAGAAATATGTAGGGTTTGTGTGAACATGTGGTTGCTAAGCTTTGGGGAAAATATAACTGATAGGTGTTGTGCTAACAGTATATGTATTGGTCCAAGAAAATGCTAAACTATCTTTTGAAATAAATCTACAACTTTGTATTCCAAACAGCAACTATGAAGTTAATCTTGCTTATCAACTTGGCTAGATCTGGACTCAAAAAAGGCTAATAGGCACTCTCAAATAATAATAACAACAACAATAATAATAATAATAATAATGATGAAGAAGGAGGAGGAGGTGTAGGAAGAGGGGGAGGAAGAGGAGGAGGAAGAGGGGGAGGAAGAAGAGGAAGAAGAGGAAGAGGAGAAAGAGGAGGAGGAGAAGAATATTTGACAAGCTGCTATTCTTCATTTATTATGCTGATTCTTTTATTGATCATCCTGGTTCCTATCTTGGAAAGACATTCATGTGATAGATTTGGGTAAGTAGAGTTTTGGTGCTGGTTGGGTAAGTATATAGCAAAGGATTTAGGATAAACATCAATGATTTCCTTAGAATAGTGGAACATCCAGAAAATAGTTGGCAGGCTTCTTCTCAAATGGATATCAAATCCTAAACTATTTGTGGCCAGTTTTATATTGAAGAAGGATAAAAACTGAGAAACAAGGGAAAATTTAAGGGAGCTAAAAGTATGCCTTAGTCAATTTTATATTGCTATAAAAAGATATTTAATACTTCATAGTGTATGAAACAAAGACTTTTATTTAGCTCACAGTTTTCGAGGTACTAGCAGATGGTACCATCATTGTGTCTAGTGAGGTATCAGGCTGAATACAATGAAATGGAACAAAGGATAATGGTTGGGGAGTGGTTGCCTAGCAAAAGTGGAAGAATGAAACTAGGGAGAAAACAGACTCACCCTTTTATATTAAGCTACTGCCTCTGGACCCAGTGTAGATATTCGAATAAAATATTAGTTCTCCTTTGTGGCCCCACCAAAGGAGCCACCTCACTGTAGCTCCAAGTTGAGACCAAGCCTCTGCTTGAGTTTTAGAGATGGACCATATTCAAGCAAGAGCAGAGGATAATATTTTTATACTTCATTGGGTGCTGTTTTATTATTAAGCCTGATTTACACGCACAGGACTAAACATTGTATGAAAATTTCCAAATATAATGATGTGAATTTGTTGGTGTACAAATGTGTAAATATTTGTGTCAAGAAAAACTAAAGTACTGCTAAATCTATAGACAGTATAGAAATTAATACCAAAGAAAGTTTATATAAATGTATTTTCAATAGGATTCTTAAAATTTGGAGATTCTTGCTTATTATCTAAATGTATGGAAAGGGTCATAATTAAAAGCTTATTTAAAAGTGAAGTGATATAATAACTGAGTAGACACATACAAAGTGGATTAAAATCTATTACATTATAATTAGATGCATAAAATGTGCAAAAATTTACTAATCAATCTTGCAAACAATGACTCCTAATATCTGATTAAAACTAGAAAAGTAACAAGCCAGAAGACAAAGATTTAATATTTATATAGAAATTGTCAATGATTGCTTACATTCTAGTCCTTCCAAACCAATTTGTTTAACAATGTTTCTAAAATTGCTTGGTGTATGATATGAAGCATGTCCAGGATAAATTGGGTTCTTTGTACTGATTGAAACAGTAAAGAAATGCTTATTTTTAGAAGTTAAAGATGCAGTGAATTGAGCAGTTGCTAATATTAGAACTATCTGCGGTATTTCTCAGCCATCTAAGTGCAGTTGGACTCTTGAAGAGGACTGTGTTCACGAAACAAGAGATTCTATTGTTAAACATCTTAACAATGCAAAGCACACATTTTTCCTAATGTTCCAAGCTCTGAAACTTGAGAACTGTGGATCTGAAGTATGATTATTGTGACCAACTGCAGCAGGGAGGAGCTGAGGCTAGGTGCCTGGCTCTTTCATTCCCAATTGTATTCCTATGCAACCTTAAACCTTTCCTCCCTGGAACAACTTGACACAAAAATCTATATCTCGTTCATTTTTTTCAGTGATTCATGAAATAATGTGAAAAATACCTTGGAAATCATCCAGTGTTAAACATATAGAAAATATGCTATTCTAAGAGATGTCTATAAAACAGTTCTAGAAACTCTTTTTCCATTTTTAATGTATTTTTCTATTATCAAGCCAAGGACTACAAGAATATGTTTTAAAGACCCAGACATCATTTAATACAAAAGCAATTTTAGGTCTCTGCTTTGGCTCAAACATAAGCATATAAAATTTGAAATTTTATGATTTTTGCCCATTTTTTTTCTTAAAAATGTGTTTTTGCTAATAACTGTACTTCTGAAAATAATTTCATTTTGTGTTCTAATTGAAGCATTAACAATGAATTTACCACCATGTCTACTATCTGGGATGTTTGATATTGTTAAATAAAATAAGTGAGCCATCTCCTTTTTTGTCTTCAGAGGAGCCTACTTGAAATCTTAAGTCCAATTATATGAAAAAATGCAGGCTGGGATGCAAGTCCTTCAAACAACTTCAAAGTGCCTCAGTCTGTCTGGAAATTATTAACCCACAATAGAAATAAGCTAGGGACTGTGATCTCCCTTGTTTGTAACTTCTGCAAACTTCAAGTAGAAAGCTAGAGTTTAGGAAGAGTTTTAATTAAAGTTTAGTTAACAATCACTCAACTAAAATCTTTATTACCCAGAGATATCTAGTTATTTCTAGGGTCAATAGCCCAGAGATGGCATCTAATGAATGTGTGTTTCAGTATGGATGCTTCTTTGGCTTCATATCTTATTTCTGCGAAGTTATCATCCAGTTCAGGGAGAAGTGGGCAGGGTCAGCCCCACACAAACAGAATTAGACAGTCTATCTCACAATGATCTTGACTGATTATCTTGAAGGGCACTAATTAAGGTTATACATTGATGGGTAAAACATGTTACCCTTATTTGATCTTTTTAAATTATTTAAAAAAGCTACTGGTATTATTATTAGAGAAGAACAGAGACAAAAATTAGAAGATTGACCAATCACCAATCAAGAGAGAGGTGGATATTTTTTTAAAAAATTCTATTCAAATTTTTATTGTAGCATTCTTTTTTTTTTCAATTTTTATTAGATATTTTCTTCATTTACATTTCAAGTGTTATCCAGATAGTTCCCTGTATCCTCCCCCCTCCCGGCTCTGCTCCCCTACCCACCCGCTCCCACCCCTTGGCCCCGGCGTTCCCCTGTATTGGGGCATATAAAGTCTGCATAACCAAGGGGCCTCTCTTCCCACTGATGGCCAACTAGGCCACCCTCTTCTATATATGCAGCTAGAGACATGAGCTCAGGGGTACTAGTTAGTTCATGTTATTCTTCCACCTATAGGGTTTTTTTTTTTATTTGTAACTATATTATGTGTCTGTGTATGTAACACTTTCATAAATAAAAAATTTACTTTTTATCCATAATTTTTGTTACTCTTTTTAAACTCTGTTCTCACATTTCAGCATTGTTTCAAGTGTGTTGCAAAGTGTAGAGAAGACACAGCCACAATGTCTGGCTCTCATTGTATCTACCACTGCCTCAAGCCTTTAGATTCATTAAAGCGCACAAGGTTCTAGACAGTAACTAGAAGCACAGGACAATAGTAGAGAAGAGAGTGTCTCTAGACCAAGTGGTAACCTATATCTGGAAAATAATAATAATATTTAATTTGACAAACAGCCATGGATATCCCTTTATAAGTAATTTTAATTAATTTTTGTAAGTAACTATATGGATGGCAGTTTATTATGGAAATCTCCCAAATATACACACCTTGGAGAACTACTGAATTGTTTTCAACAAGTGATCTGGGTCCCCTCAGCATTAGAGGACATGAATTCTGGGAGACTGGTCTATGGTAAAAGGACATTCTTAGGACATCATGTACTTGATCATTCAGGCTTGTTTCTGTCTATACTACAAACTGATCTTGGGCAAGCAGAACTTCTTGAAGGATGTAATGTCCTTCTTATATAATATACAATCAGTAACAGCAACAAAGAAAAAAAAACAAGTCAAATTCCTGAGTATTTCCTGAGTAGTTTGTCAGATATTGATTGAATGTCTGCTGTGTAGTATACACTGGTGTAGATATGGAGGGTACAAGAAACAACATCTCTGTCTTCAGACAATATAGATGTATGATCAGGGAATGTATCATAAAACTCATGTGTACTTATTCACTATAATCTCAATTGCATCTTCAACAACTGATGTTGAAACTTAACTGTCATTGATAGGGGTACTAAAAAACAGATTCTATACAAGGGAACGAGGCCATGATTGCGACATGCCTATTGAAAACATGTACCAGTCCAGAGTCCAATCTCCTCTTTTCCTCCTGCTCTCTAACCACTCTGCTGGCACAGGAGACTATCACTACATCCTGGTACCTTGCTATTAGATATTTGGTCTCCAGAACTTTGAGCCAATACATTTCTTTCTTAAAAATCACCCAGTCTCCATTACTCTGTTATATTCGAACAAATTGGAGCAAGATTGTAGTCTATATTTTAAGTGCTTTTATATAAAATATTTAATATTATCAGTGATCTAAGTTATGAAAAATGAACATTAAAGTGGCAACAAAAAGAACTACTCTATATAAATGATTTTAAAAAAGTATTTTCCTGGAATACAATTTAGACTATGAGAGTTCATGAAAAACAACTGACTCTTTTCTTTATGATTTAATGCAGATCAAATTTACACTCAGGGAACCATGGAAGCAAAGGTACTTTTCTTATCTCATCACAAGATGAATAAAAGTATCGTGTGTTATTTGATGAGAAATGTCTCAAATGAGGGGATATAATCAGAAAGGATAAAATGATAATTTCATTGACTTCATCTCATTTAATCTTCTAATTTAGAATACTTATACTTAGGAAAAAGACGTCCAAATAATTTTGTCCAGCTGAGCTTCTGAGAGCTACCTTGATTTAATTACAACCTAGGTATTAAAAAGTTGGTTCTTTGAGATATGGATCAGTATTGTACTGTAGGCTTCTGACCAGGAGGGAAGCAACTGTGGGCAGGGCTCTGAAAGAGCCTGGAACTTGCTGGCAGGAGTTTTGCTTTAGAGCGTCCTACTCAGATGAGGGTTTCCCTTGTTTCTTCTCCTTTTCTACCCATGCAGATAGTTGGAGCTGGCCTAGCACCTACAGCTTCCTTGGAACCCTTATCCTGTTAAGAGGCAGGCACTCTTTCTGGACATTGTGCTTTCAGAACAAGTATCCAGATGACTGTAAGCACTTCAGAAGACTCACTCTTTTCTTTCTTTTTTTTTTAAGTTTTGTAAATACATTGTTGGAAAGGTTGAAATCTACAAGCTTGATGACTTTATATGAATTAAAAAATCAATTTAAAAAGGAATGGTCGTGCCAGCCACTGAAGCTAAAGATTAGTTGAAATCCATTCCATTTCTCTTGCTATTCAAAAATGGGTCTCTGGTGTTTTTGCACTTCAGCCAAAAGCTTTTAAACTTGCCCTCTAAGTGGCAAGGTAAAATGTGTACGCATTTTATTCCTAGTGCATATATTCAAGGCAGGATTTCCACGTAGAAAAAGAAGCTCAGACAAACAAAAATTTGAGAGGGTGTGGGTCACATGCAGCAAAACTTGCACCTTACTCAGTGAACATTCTCAACGCTGAACATACAGAGAAATGTATATTACCTCTTATTTCCCCAAAATATACCTACCTCTTACTAATCTTCAATGGCCTCTTATTTTTAGTATCTAAAGTGATTTGATGACTTATATTAGGTTGAATGTTCTTTTCTGCAGATGTATGGAATTACAAGAGATCCAGAGAACATGCTATTTTAAAGATTTCTGCCCATCTTTCTCTCTCTCTCTCTCTCTCTCTCTCTCTCTCCCTTTCTTTCTTTCTTTCTTTCTTTCTTTCTTTCTTTCTTTCTTTCTTTCTTTCTTTCTTTCTTTCTTTCTTTTATTGGTTATTTTATTTATTTACATTTCAAATGTTATCCCCCTTCCCAGTTTCCCTTTCACAAGCCCCCTCTCTTCCCTCCCCCTGCTTCTAGGAGGGTGCTCCCTGATCCACTCTCCACTCCTACCTCACTGCCCTATCATTCCCCTACGTTGGTGCATAAAGCCTTCACAGGACCTAGGGCCTCCCCTCCCATTGATGCCCTACCTGGGAATCCAACCCATAGGCAGCCACCAAACCCAGACACTATTGCTGATGCCAAAAAGTGCTTGCAGACAGGAACCTGATATAGTAGTCTTCTGAGAGACTCTGTCATAGCCTGACTAATACAGATATAGATGCTTGCAGCCAACCATCAGACTGAGCCTAAGGACACCACTGGTAAAGTTAGGGGAGGGACTGAAGGAGCTGAAGGGGTTTGTAAACCCATAGGAATAACAGCAATATCAACCAAGCAGACCCCCACCACCAGAGAGCCCAAGTACTAAACCACCAACCAAAGAGGGACCCATGGCTTCAACTGCACATGTGGCAGAGGATGGCCTTATCTGTTCTCAATTTTCAAGGTGGTGTTTAAGTTGGATTTTCTGTTCATTTTTTGTTTTTGTTTTTAATACAAATAGAAGATGAGTAGGCTTCAAGCAAAGCTACTACAGCCATGTGTCATTGGAGGAGCAGAGCTAGAGTGGGAGGGACTGAGGAAATGTGAAAGCTGCTGCGAACAGGTCCACACAGCACCTCGTACATGATGCATGTCTTGTTCTATTTAATATTTGTCACATCCTTAGAAACGTCGACATTTTAATTCCTGTTTTACAGACGAGAAGGCTAAGGCTTAGACAATGTAAGAACCTCTCTAAAAGGTCATGTAGCAAAAGCACAGCTATGGAAGCTCTTCTAGATCTAGCCTTGAAGCCCGTGTGCTCTGTGCTGTGTTCCTGTATTTCCCTTTAACAGAGGCTCAGGAAATTTAAATTGCTCACTCTCCCTGCTGTGTCCTCACAGAATAACCTTATAATGATTCTGATGAATGGAAAGTATGCTTGATTTAGGTTCAAAAGAGCTTGGTCCTGGACCTGGGCCGCACATTCATCACTGTCTCACCATGAGATCCTGGCAGGTTACCTGTCCTGATGGATCCCTGAGAGATGAAGCACAGGAATGTTACCTTATGCATCAAGGACTGAAGCTTGTTATCTACATTTATCTACTTGGAGTTTGTCTCAGGATCAGGAGGAAAAGGTTTTGTGAACTACTCACTACTTTATAAGGATATAAGTTTTGTTTAAACTAAAATACTCATAATGATGTTTGGAGATGCTTAAGTCATTTATTTAAAATCAAAACACCATATGTCACTAATGAACATACTCTGAGTGAACTAATAACATCAACAGCTGAGCATAGCTCATTGCGATATTAGCTTTCTGGTCGCCTAAATAAGGTTGAAGAAGAATTATTGGGACTAGCTTATGTTTTAGTTACTGCCTTAGATGTTTTTCATTAAGAAAAACAAATTATCACTGAAAGTACAAATGAAGATACTGAGAACAAAGCACATAAATTAATATAAAACAATCTACCAATGTACTGTTACTGGTTTATATATTTCATAGCTTCTCTCTCTGTTTATCTCTGTCTGTCTCTCTGTCTGTCTGTCTCTGTCTGACTTTTTGTCTCTCTCTCTCTTTCTCTCTCTCTCTCTCTCTCTCGCTCGCTCTGTGTGTGTGTGTGTGTGTGTGTGCTGCATGTCTCTTGAAAACTCACATGTTTTCAAGGTGGGATATATAATAGAAGATAAGAGCCTTTACATAAAGCATTATTTTGTACTAATTTTACTTCATGTTATGCTGAGATTTCCATGTCACTATTAATTTGTTTGATATTAATAGCTACATAGCAGTTCCCTAATGTTGAACTTTGCATTACTTCCAATTTTCTTTACCACTAAATAATATTTCAGAGAAATACTTTTATTGGCCCTGCTTTGCTGAGGTTCTCATTTCTCTGGTATGTGTTTTTCAGAGTGCTTCCAGGGATATAAGTTTGCTGAAGGCTCCTAATGCCCTCAATTTAGTCCAAGCAGTTTATCACTCCATCAGCAATTATTTGGTTTTCTTTTTTAAAAAATGGGTAATGATGTTTCTTATATTTGTGAGATCCAAAAGATCAAAAGACATAATTCATAATTGCATATATATAAATTAACAAAAAGGCAAAGTGATATAATCATTATGCAAATAAAATGGAACATGTAATAAGTTTGCTTGAGGAGTAATTAGACCTCTTAATTAACCATATAAGTTTTGAACTATGTTAAATTATTATAAAATAGAGACATTATGCATATGTATAATTGATAGACAGAAGATGATAGATGATGGGAGAGTACAATATATAATTCACAATTTTTTAATGAATATTGATAAAAATTTTACAGTCATTATGAACATATATATGAGTTGCTGAAGTATTATGATTTTGCAAGGATGTGGAGAAAGAGAAACACTTCTCCATTACTGTTGGGATTTCAAACTGGTACAACCACTCTGGAAATCAATCTGGAGATTCCTCAGCAAATTGTAAATAGATCTACCTGAAGACTTAGCTATACCACTCTAGGAATATACCCAAAAGATGCTCCACCATGCCACAGGGGCATATATTCCACTATGTTCATAGCAGTCTTATTTGTGATAGCCAGAAGCTGGAAACAACCCAGATGTCCCACAATGGAAGAACAGATACAGAAAATGTTATTCATTTACACAATGGAATACTATTCAACTATTAAGAACAAGGACATCATGAGTTTTGGAGGCAAATGGATGGAACTAGAAAATATCATCCTGAGTGAGGTAACTTACACGCAAAAGGATATGCATGGTATGTACTCACTAATAAGTGGATATTAGTTAAAAAAAAAAAAGAACAGAATACTAAGGATACAATTATCCTTAATATAACTCAGAACTCAAGAGGTTAATAAGCCAAAGGACCCAAGTGAGGATGCATCCATCTCACTAGGAAGGGAGAAGAATCCAGAGGACAGAGGGAGGAAGGAAACTGGGTAAGAGAGGAAAGGAAGAGACAGGGGGAAGGGGGAACATGATCAGGTATTGGGGAGAAGAACAGGAGTGAAGTGCTGAGGGTCAGCAGAAATGGAAGCAGGTGACCTCAGGAGGTGTGGGTTGTGGGGACCCTCTAGAATGTACCAGAGACCTGGGAGGTGAGAAACTCTCAGGACTCAAACTGAGGGACCTTAGATAAAATGTCCAACAGTGGGGAGAGGGAACTTGTAGAGTCCACCTTGTAAAAAGACAGAGCATCAAGTGGAGGGATTAGGTTGCCATCCCACAGTCAAGAACTCTGACCCAGAATTGTTCCTGTGTAAAAAAACTGCAGGGACAGAAATGGAGGAAAGAGTGAGGAAAAGGAAGTCCAGTGACCAGCCTAATTTGGGATGCACCTCAAGGAAAAGCTCTAAGGCTTGATACTATTACTGATGCTATGGTCTTCTTACAGACAGGAGCCAGCATTGCTGCCCTCTGAGAGATGCAACAAGCAGCTGACTGAGACAGAAGCAGACACTTACATCCAACCAATGGACTAAGTTGGGAGCCTTGTGCTTGAATTAGGGGAAGGCTGGAAGAAGTTGTGGAGCAGGGCGACCCCATTATAAGACCAGCAGTCTCCACTAGACTTGAGCCTGGAGATCTTTCAGACACTGAGCTACCAACCAGGCAGCATGCAGCAGCTGATATGAGGCACGTGACACATATACAGCAGAGGACTACCTGGTCTGGCCTCAGTGAGAGAAGATGCACCTAACCCTAGAGAGACTTGAGGCCCCAGGGAGTGGGGAGGGCTGGCAGGGTGTGGGAGAGGGATGTAGGGGGGGGGCAACCACGAGCAGTTTTTCAAACCAATACTTTCACTTTCTTACCCATGCTGATTTTTTTCTTTTAGGTTATATATTTTGGGATTTAAACAGATGCATAATTATTTTTCAGTAATTAGTGAAAATCACACAGGATAGAAGTAAATATTTAAAACCTGATCAATATTAAGTGAAATTTTGCTGATAGGTGGTGGTTACTCAACTGCATCACCTTTCCAATATGAATTTCTGTCACTTAACAGTAACAAGTAATTAACAAAAATTGTATTGGAAAATAGTAATTTTTCTATATTAAAAATTGTGCAAACTATTTACACTGTTTGAAAATATAGCTAACTCTGAGAATGACAGTCTGGTATTTTGTTTGGTTTAGAATTCTAAAACTTCCAGTGGTAAAAGACATCTATAATGACCTATTCAGTCTTTGGTTCATTCCGGAATGACAATGGTCTTTGCAGTAACCATGGTTTGAATACAGCATTCGTCACACCATATATAGTTAGCCTAAAAACAAATGACTTAAACTTTTTATGTTTTTGTTACTTTATGCAAATATTTGAGATCATATTACAGTACCTAGCTCATAAAAATATGCAATTAATCAGTGTATGAACTCAAGTAAAATAAAATATTTGGCTATGGTAATTCTTAATGAACTTGATTTTATTCATTCATTAATTTGTTCATGATATGCTTATTGATATTCCTTTGCATAATTAATTACTTTAAAAGTTTTTATTAGCCAATCATCAACTACACTGGGTTTTGGGATTCAAGGACATTTCAGAGGCTTTGGCAGGGTTGACTTTTAAGCACAAAAGCAACTTCCAGGGTTGAAACACCTCAGTTAGAAAGGACAGTTAGCCAGAAGTGGCCCTGCAGAAGCCGATAAACAATGCTAGCACATGTAGGAACTTTCCCAGAACTGCAGGCTTAGATGGATGAGGCCCTTGTTCTTGTTTTGGTCTCTGTTGCTGCCTCCATGCTGAATTCCAAGGCACGAGTTGTCCTAAGGTCTGAGGGCCAGTTACAACACCATGGCCTTCATCCTTCATCGTGGTTTTTGTTTTGTGTTCCCGAGATTCACTAAGCATAGCATACAGAAATCCACCCAGTTCTACCACTAAGTCTAGGATGACAGGTATGAGCCACCAGGTGAAATACCCAGTCATCTGAGGAGAAACTGTATCATTTTAGTTCATTTAGCCTCTCCAATCAGCAGTTGTTTCACATGAAAGATTTTTCAGGTGTTCCATGAAGACCTGTATGCCATTCAGGTGTTCCATATTCACCCTCTATGCCAACATTCTGGTTTAGGAAGAGCCCTGCAGAGAGACCAAGTAAGTTTAATAAAGTATTATTTTCTTACATGGGTCAGTTTTAAAGTATTAATAAGCTATCAGCCTTTCAGTTAACTGCTCTATATTTATTTGTGAGAAGTGAAAATCTAGATAAGACTCAAGCTGCACAAAAACATGATTATTCTTCTAGTCTTCATGTTTGCGTCGCCTGGGCGTGCCCACTTCATTTATATACCAGCTGATTTAATGAGACGGGCCTGAGACAGAAGAAGAAAGCACACAGTGAGTCCTCTGTCTTATCAACATCCAAGGCAATATTATACCCACAGCCAGCTTGTGCTCTTTTAACAGACTGAAGAAAATGATGCTTATTCACATTTTAGAGCTAATCAAAGCTGAACTACAAGCCTTATGGCTTCAGCCTCTCAGTCCACCACTTGAGAGTAGGATCAAACATGTCATCACATTATGCAACTCCCATATAAAGTGGTTGCTGGGCAACCAGACTTTGATTTGTGAGAAATATCAGTTCTTTGAATCATGGCTTATTTAAAGACCATTTTTGCTAGCATATTTACAGTTCACAATTTGGATTGCTTACAATATAATGTCTGTTCTTCAGCAGAAAAGATATTTTCAGGCTTAAAAAGATTTACATTTTTTCATCTGTTCATGACCATCCACAAAACAGCCAATAAGCTACCTGCCACACATGTTTTTCCACTGACCTTATAACTACAGCTGATGTTAGAAGTTCATTGTATCCAGAAGCTGACATTTCTCTGGCTATAAATCTCTGAACACTCATTCCAGGGTTCCTGTTAGACTGATGCCATAAGGCTTGTAGTTTCTGTGGTGGTGGTGACTTAGGCATTGGTATAGTGAAGAGCTGGAAAAGTCAAGAATCCATTGATATGTTTAATGCGAGCAGTGTCTTCTTTCAACAGGCCACCATTCTACACTTGCTTTCCATGTTTCTCCAGGGCTCAGGGTGTTGTAATCAACTATTAATGCTTTAAATCCCCTGTCTTCACTTTGCTTGTTACCAAGTAGTACAGAAATGGCATGCAGGAAAGCAAGTACAAGAACAAGAGGGATGCTTAGTTCTATGTAGGATGTCAGAGGAATTATTCCGGGAGAGTGACAAATAATTTGAGGGAGGGAGTATCAGTTAACCAGGAAAAGAGAGAGTAGGAAAAAGGACAAAGGGGCAAGGAAAACGGATTGAAAAGGAGTCCACAGCAAGTGATTAACTAAGAATAGAAAGTGATCGGAGGATTGGAAAAACTTAGATTGAGTCTGTCTATATTTGGAGATAAGGTACAGAGTTACTTAATTAAATTTCACTGACTGACCTTAGCTTTTTATTCCAGACAATAGAAAATAATTTTCTTTTCCATTGTGACTGCTCTAAAAGCCTTGAAAATTTTATTCCATACAGGATCTAGTACCTTGTCATACAATCCAGAATGTTCACTCCTAGTTTTCACATTTGAGATTCAAAAATTAGGTTTAAGTGTAGCCTCTCTGTACCTCACCAAATATCTACATAAACAGTTTGTTTACATTTAAAATCAGATATTACCCCAAATGTGTAGTGAAGGCATTGAATATTGTATTATTTTTTCTCATTGTTAAAAAACAAATACCGAAAAGAAACAATTTAATAAAAGAAGGGTTTGTTTGCCTGAAAGTTCAAGAATCCATAATGTCAGGGTGGGTGGGTGGGGGTGGCACAAGAACCAGGAAAGAATCAGGGAGAAGTTAGGAAAGGTGTCTGACTATCAGATCTCAAGCCTGCCTACCATAACTCACTTTATCCCATGAAACTAATCCTTAAGATCTGCCTCAAGCTGGAGACCAAAGCTCAGATTCTTCAACCTAAGAGGTCCACTCAAGACACAGCAAGTATATGCTTGTTCTTGACACTTTTCTTTCATTGTATCTCAAGTAGCCAAAGAAAGCTAGTTTATTTTCAGTAAAACAAAATTATTGATGTTTTTTGAGCTAAGCAATGATCATTTAGACCAATGGTTCCTAAACTGTGGATCAAAACCCCTGTTGGGGATCAAGCAACACTTTCACAGGTATCATATATCCGAAATTTACCTCACAATTCAAAACAGTAGCAAACTGACAGTTATGAAGTGTCAACAAAAAGATTTTATGGTTGAGGTCTGTATTGTATTACATGAGGAACTGTATTGTATTACAGGGTCACTTAAATACATTAGGAAGGTTGAGAACCACTGCTTTAGACTATCTATCTGCTATAAAGGGAATGAGAATTCACTAGTTCCTTTAACAAGCCTCACTTTTATGACTTAGGAGAAAACACTAGGTATTCTAATGAGTATTGTCCTCAGTGCAAGGCAGAAAAGCCATGTTTATTCAGAATCCTTCTCCACACACTGATCACCCACCCAGAGCCACTTGTGAGGTTTGAGCGTGCAGAGGAACTTTACCTGCCTTCTTTTCCAGTTTTCAATCAACGAGTTCAAGTGAATTCTCTAGTTTTGGAGCAGCCCATTAACTAGAGCAATTCTTTCACCTTCATTTAGCACCAAAGCCTCCTCCAGTACCCTAGAGTTAAAGAGCAAAAGTCAACTCGAAGAGGAAAGCAGATGCTATTAAATGACTCACTCAGGATAGCACAATTTAGGATTGGAGCCAAAAATAGAGCAAACTCACTAGGAAGGCTGCCTGGATGAGAGTTATTTGACCAGGATTCAGTGCCAAAGGGTCTGATGTGTTTGCTGCAAAATCTCACAGAGTATGATGGACATTTTTATTTCCCTTGAAGGAAGGAGACAGTTGTCTTAAAACTTTAAATTCCCACAATGACAGTGAGTACTACTGACGAATGATTTGGAATTTTATTTTCATGATTTACTATATCTTAATTTCCATCATTTAATATCAATGAAGTAGAGCCACTCCTACTTTTGAATGAAAGGACTGCATCATACATTGGCTAAGCAACTGCATAGATATTAGATGCCGAGTTGTGGACATGCTCCCATACTCTTTGAAACTTTGTCCTTTATTGATTGACACATGGGTGCTAGGTGTTGCTCACGTGGAATGAACAGCCAGGATCTACTGGAACGGAAGAGCACATGGGTTCAAAGAGTAAGTGGTGCCATTTCCACAGCTTCCTTTCTGCAGCCTGTCCAGAACCCACATGGTCTAATGCTTTCCATGTGAGCACATGAAGAAGTCTCAGCCAATATTCAGACTACGACTTTCACTGTCACTTGGCCAACTGTGGAGAAGCCTCTACTATGGCAATCTTTCCATGCTCAGTTTATAACTCTGTCCTTTTGTATCACATTGTTCCCCTCATCTGACTCTTTTTGTCTTCTGCTTTTCCATCTCTGAGGTCGTGCTTTATATGCCTTAATTAGTTTCTCTCTTAGACTCTGGAGTTTGAAAGTAGATGAACCTAGGTTTCAACTTAATCTTTTTTATTCTAACTATGAAACTTTGACCATGGTATTCATCTCTTTTTAATTAACTTACTTAATAAACATTTATAATTTGTGTTTCATACATTACAAATGCCAAAATAAACACCCCTAAAAATCAGTCTTTTGTGCTGTTTTGTCTGTTTACAAATATCTGGCAGGATTATTTGCAGTTAAAACCTAACATAAAGCTACTTATGATGAGATATTTTAAAATATGTCTGTATGATAATCCAAAGGATTAACTAAAAATATTATTTCATAGGCTTGAATAATGGCTCAGTCAGTAAAGTGCTTCCTGCACAAACTTAAAGGGCAGACTTTGAATTCCCAGTACTAATAAGATGTAGAGAGACAGAGGAAAATGTGTAAGGTTGATCTCTGGTCTCCACATTCATGTATACATTTGTACACAGCAACCAAACTATATACATATATCACACACATGGACACATACATATATCCAGGTGTTAGATGATAAATAGATACATGATAGATATATCATAGATAATAGATAACAGATGATAGTTGATAGAGAGAAGATAGATAGATAGGTAGATAGATAGATAGATAGATAGATAGATAGATAGATAGAGATAGGTGTAAGTAAGGGGAGGTTCTGTTGCTAATGTAAGAATACATGTAGCAGATAGGTCTTATTTGTCTCTCAAATCTGTATCAGATTTAATTTTGTTTCAGAATATGCTTTCTTTTATAAACCAAATGATCCAGAATTTTAAAACACAGCTGCCACTACAGGTTTTGAATATGATTTCATATCTAAAATATGCTGTTTTGGAATCATGAGGAAAGAATAGACTATGTAAGTTGTATAACACCTTGGCACACAGTAGGCATTTGTCAGAGAACTGTAGCAGTCAATTCCAAACAACCTCCTTTAGATTCATATGTAGATGCTCAACATAGAATGATTTGAGTTCACTCATGGCGATTGGGATTTTAATAAGCTCCTGTCTTTATTCATCTCTAAAGCCTAAATACTATCTCCAAGCCTGATAGGTTACCTGCACACTTCTTAAAAAGTGATTTAGGCACAGGAGAAAATGATAGGGGTGTTACATGTTTAATTAGACTTCTACACTCTGATTTAGGAGATCTCTCCAAAGAAATCAGGTTTGCATTCAACGTCACTCTGTAATTGAAACAGAAAGTTAAGTGTGAAAGCCCACGTGAAAGAGGAGACACACAATAGCATCAAGTTGCCCTACAATGGGAAGTGTGGAGTCTTTGAGGGGATCATAGGGTGATGGGAATCCACGACTGCCCTGTCTCCTGGAATAACTGAAGTGTCAGGGCAGGATGTATGGTGAGTTATAGAAGAAGCATTATTGTTGGTGCTTAAGAAGTGAAAAAAAAATCAAAGGAACTGCAATAGGAAGTGTCATAGCTGTCTGTGAAAAATTGCGATTAAAAATAGCCCATCTCTTTTTGGAAAACCAAAACCTATTCTACTCCCCACAGATAATTGCTATCACAACCCCCTTCAGTATTTTCCTCTGTCTCAGACTGGAGAATGCCCTCCCCTCATAATAATGCTTTGGAAGCCTCTACTGAATGCCTTTTGTGGCACTCAGCATTATGCTAGAAACTGGAATAAGGTATTCGCCACAGATGAAACATCACTAGGGTAATTCCACCTCTTTTCAAAACCCAAACTCAATAACTATCCAGGCAGTATTCCCTCAGAGCAAAGCTACAGTCACTCTATTCAGCAGTATCACAGAAGTAACTCAATTTCCAGTACTACATAAAGGCAATGTCTGTGAACACCTTCATCATTAAGATACTTGTTGCTTGAAGCAGACCATTAAAACCAGGACTCAGATTTTCGGTATTTGGAGGAAACCTTGCACAATGTCTTTCTATATTCCATTAGTAAATAACCAGAATACTAAATCAAGCTAATTAATGTATTCATTTTAATCTTTCTACATTGTTTCAATGTAACAATGCAAAAAGTGGTTGTGTTAGTATTTTGATCTTATAAGGTTCAGAGTTATGAGGAAATACTATTTTCTTGTTTAATGCATCCAGTGCATGATATTTTGTTATAGTAGTCAAATAGATAAAAAGAGAAGGTTCAAACATTTTAAAAAAGTATTTGTTGGATGATTGACTTTTTTGTACACATGGGTGGGTGTACCAGCATGAGTTTACATGCACCATAAGGGTGCAGGTACCCATGGACTCCAAAAGCAGGTGTCAGATGATGTGGAATTGAAATTATATATGATTATGAACTTCTTTATGGATAATAGGAGTGGAACCAGGTCTTACTTAGATTCATACATTCTTTTGACATCCAAGCCATCTTTCCAGCACCTTCACATATGAAATTTAACTGGTTCACATGGAACCTAGAACAGGGCTTATTAAACTGTCTTATTTAAAATATTTAAGCAAATATTTTTAGAAGTTGAGCAAATGTAAACTATTGCTTTGCTTCAAAGAGAAGTCAGAGCATGCTACACCAAGCCAGCCCTGTACTCCTTTGGACACCCAGTGACCTGACATGCTTTCTCTAAAGGTGTCATGAATGGATGATGACATATTGGCATGAGCACATTTGCTATTTGTGCATGAGTGCACATTAAGAGCTGGCAAACTCTGATAAAGCTGTCTCGTGGGAGACTATACCAGTGCCTGGCAAACACAGAAGTGGATGCTCACAGTCAGCTATTAGACAGGACTCCCAAGGAAGGAGCTAGAGAAAGTACCCAAGGAGCTGAAGGGGTCTTCAACCCTATAGGTGAAAAAATAACATGAACTAACTAGTACCCCCTGAGCTCATGTCTCTTAGCTGCATATATAGAAGAAGATGGCCTAGTTGGCCATCATTGGGAAGAGAGGCCCCTTGGCCATGCAGACTTTATATGCCCCAGTACAGGGGAATGCCAGGGCCAAGATGTGGGAGTGGGTGGGTAGGGGAGCAGGGCGGGATGGGGGAGCGTATAGGGAACTTTCTGGATAACACTTGAAATGTAAATGAAGAAAATATCTAATAAAAATTGGGGAAAAAAAGCTGGCAAACACTGGGCGTGGTGACACACGCCTTTAATCCCAGCACTTGGGAGGCAGAGGCAGGCAGATTTCTGAGTTCGAGGCCAGCCTGGTCTACAAAGTGAGTTCCAGTACAGCCAGGGCTATACAGAGAAACCCTGTCTCAGAAAAACAAAACAAAACAAACAAACAAACAAAAAAAGAGCTGGCAAACAGTCATAAATTCCATAACCATAGAATGACAGAATGACAGAAAGAATCTTCACATCTATGCACAGTAGGAATTGTTGACTGCCCTCTGGGAAGCCTAATACATTGATAGAATTGTGGAATTTTTTTTTTTTTTTGGTCCCCAAACCAATCTTGTAAATAATCTCTCTTCCAGCTTTCACTAGAGTTACACTGTGTTAATCTAGCTTGTGTCTAGAATCTGGCAAGATTTAATTTAGAGAAAAGGTTCTGTTAATGGAAAGGAAGACTACCCAAGATTCGGTGTGTCCGTTTCTTTCCCTAGTCCAGGTAAGATTTGCATAGTTCCCTTCACCTCCTCTGAAAGGAACCTTCATCTTGCTTTGCATTATTACATTATTACATCATGCTGTCACCTTCCTCCTTTTCCAAAGCCTCTTTTCTCATAAACAAGCTTAACTCATTCCCACCGCAAGCATAATCAATAACCTAAGCCAGAGATCAGGTTCTACAGCTGTCCTGGAGTGTCCCAATGTAAGTAAAGTTTTATTATAGCATAATAAAACTTTGGTACATGGTATCTGTCTAGAAAATCATCCAGTTCATCTATATTTTCCAGTTTGGTTGAACATAGGCTTTTGTAGTAAGATCTGATGATTTTTAAAAATTTCCTCAGGTTCTGTGTAAAGTCTCCCTTTTTGTTTCTAATTTTGTAATTTGGATACTGTCTTTGTGCCTTTGGTTAGTTTGGCTAAGGGTTTATCTACCTTGTTGATGTTCTTAAAGAAACAGCTCTTGGTTTTGTTGATCCCAGGACTCAATGGAGGTGACCTTAGTCAAAATACCCAACAGTAGGGAGAGAAAACTTGAAGATACCATCTCCTGTAGATAGACAAAGCTCCAAGTAGAGGGACAGGGTTACCAACCAATCATCAATATTTCTGACTCAGAATTGGTACTAAGTGAAAAGCAAGGACAAAATGGAGCAGAGACTGAAGAAAAGGCTGACCAGTGGCTGGCCCAACTTAGATCCATCTCATGGGTAGGCCCCAAAGCCTGGCACTATTACTGTTGCTATGTTGTGTTTACAGACAGGAGTCAAGCATAGCTCTCTTCGGAGAGGCTCTACCAGCAGCTGACTGAGACAGATGCAGATATATATAGCCAACCATTGTACTGAGGTCAGAGAGCCCTATGGAAGAATTAGAGAAAGGAGTGAAGGAACTGAAGGGGATGACAACTTCATAAAAAGACCAGTAGTCTCAACTAATCTGGACCCTCACTATCTCTCAGAGACTGAGCCACCAACCAAAGGGTCTTAGGCTCCTGGCACAAGTAGCAAAGGACAGTCTGTTTTATGTGTGTAAATTGATATAGAGAACTGTGAATATAACCATTTTTGAAATAACCAAGTTGTCATTTGTTTGTTTTGTTGTTTAGATTGGGGTTGGTTGTGGTTTTTTTATGTTGTTGTTTGTTTGCCTGATTTGTTATCTATCTATCTATCTATCTATCTATCTATCTATCTATCTATCTATCTATCTATTTTTAAACTCCAGATTTTATTCTGCTCTCAGTCCACTCTCTGACTGTTCCACATCCCATAAGTCCTCCACAAGGATGTCCCCACCCCCACCCAACCATACTTCTAAATTCACTGGGACCTCCAATATCTTGAGGGTTAGATGTATCTTCTCTGACTGAATCCACACCTTGCAGTCCTCCGCTGTATATGTGTTGGGGGCCTCATATCAGCTGGTATATGCTTCCTGGTTGGTGATCTAGTGTCTGAAAGAACTTGGGAATCCAGGTTAATTGAGACTGCTGATCCTCCTATAGGATTGCCCTCTTCCTCAGCTTTTTCCAGCTTTTCCCTAATTCAACAACAGGGGTCAGCAGCTTCTGTCCATTGGTTAGGTGCAAATATCTGCATCTGACTCTTTCAGCTGCTTGTTGGGTTTTTCAGAGGGCAGTCATGCTAAGTCCCTTTTTGTGAGCACTCCATAGCCTCTGTAATAGTATCAGGCCTTAGGGCCTCCTCTTAAGCTGGATCCCACTTTGGGCCTGTAGCTGGACCTTCTTTTCCTCAGGCTCTTCTCCATTTCCATCGCTGCAGTTCTTTCAGACAGGAACAATTATGGGTCAAAGTTTTGACTGTGGGATGGCAACCTCATTCCCCCACTTTCTTCTGGAGGTGGGCTCTACAAGTTCCCTCTCCCCACTATAAGACATTTCATCTAGTGTCCCTCCCTTTGAGTCCTAGGAATCTCTTACCTCTGAGGTCTCTGGTACATTCTAGAAGGTTTCTGCAACCCCCTACCTCCCAAGGTTGTCTGTTTCCATTCTTTCTGCTGGCCCTCACGGCTTCAGTCCTTTTCTCCCACCCAATACCCGATCTTGTTTCCCTTTCCCCCTCCCCCAAGCACCCTTTCTCTCAAAGGTCCCCCCTCCCTCCCTCGCTCACTCCCTCTCTCCCTCT
>LR751641.1:82735-150285 GCA_902729485.2 Mus minutoides | reverse complement strand
TTTTCCTTAATTTTTGACATCTTTACATCATTTCTAATCAGCAGATACTGGCTTCAGTATTCTACACCCCCCACCCCCAAACACACACACACACACACACACACACACACACACACACACACACACACATTAAACTATGTGCACAAATGTACCAGTCATTAATAAATTTACACAAATGTTCAAATTTACTTTTCCTAAAGTATCACTAAGTTTAGGGAATAATTCTAATGAGACTATTAGAAATTCCTTCTTGGTCACTGTTCTTATAATATCATGTGATAATGTCCTTATCCTGCACATTATTCACGACACTCTACAAATCATTCTGTCCTCCCGTTCACAATGATCCTCATGAAAATCAGTTGTGAAATTACCGTGTCCACTATTCTTGCAAAAACACTATGATATTCCTTACCAATGACAAACCTAAAAACTGTAACTAACTTTATCTTATAATTATAAAATTTAAATAACTTATTAAGTGTCATCTTGGACCATTTGTATCAATAATAGCAAATATTTTATGCTAATTTTTCTGATTTTGAGGTCTTCAAAAATACCTTCTATATAGCATGTCCTGTCTTTTTCCCCCTTTGCTTTGTTTTACATAATGGAATCTACACAATTCTACAAAATCTTATGTTATCATGGTATCATCAAATTCTTTTAAGTCATTTTAGCTTTTTGTTGTTTTTTTTTTTTTTTCTTATTTTAGACTTTAGGTAAAATATAATGGTATGACTTCCCCCTTCCATATTATCCCTTTGGCCCTCTCACATTGCTATGCCTAATCCTTTCTATATCCTGTTAGTCTCAAATTAAAAGCCTCTTAAAAATAATTGGGAAAGAAGAGTCATAGGAGTTTTAATATCCAATCACTCTCTATTATTTATATAGAATTCTAACATATTAAAAATAATAGATTTTTTCCTGATTAATAATTAAAATATTACCCTAGTAGTATTTCATATCATAAACAGTTAAGAGTTTAATTCATATTTGTTATTTTCAGTAAATGTAACTATTAAATATGTTTGAATTAATTATGGTTTATAATTTAGTATTTAATAGTAATCATACATTCTCTAAGCAGGGAAGAATTTATTTTTATTGAATATACTCTTACCCATCATCAAATTACTAACTGAGCTTGCATTTTTGTGTATTTAACACTGTATATGTGTGTTTTGTTATTGCTTGAATAACTCACATAAAACAGTGCTTTCCATAATTTTTAATATCATAACTCTCAAAGATGTAATTTAGGCAAAGGCCTTCTGTTTGATTTAATAGTAGCAGTTTGCATTTGTGTTTGTGTGTGGCCTGCATATTACTCAAAGAGCTTAAAGATAGAACCGAGGTGAAAGGGTAAGAAGGCTTGTTCTTCATGGAAGGATCCAGGAATGTCTAACTTCTACAGTGAAGCTCAAAACATATGTCTGTTTTAAACTTAGGTTCAGAATATATGAGATAAAATTCCATCTAGAATTTACTGGCCTTCAGAATCTAAGAGAACATTCTTTGGTTGGGAGTAAATCCTATGACCAAAAATGACTAACAAATGTACCCCAAACTTATGTAGAACCTATGCTTATGCCATCATGGACATAGAATGATATCAATTTGAGCCTTAATATTTGTTCTATTTTGCTTAATGATTAGAGTACAGTAAATAATTTATACAGGGTACTACTTTGTTACTAAGAATATATAAAGACACTAATGAAGGATAATTATTGCATAGTTCAAAAGCTCCTGTGGAAGGAATGCACCTTCTAATTACTGCTCAGTTACCCTCTTGCTCCAAATCTATCCCTTCATTTCCAATCTGTGGTGGCCCTCTCACAGGTGCTAGATATGTCATCCCCTCTCACAGGTGCTAGATATGTCATCTCCCTCACCACCAGGCTCATCGATGACTGCATCTGTGGCTTGAAAGACAAGTATAGTATTTTTATATTATTCTTCATTGATGCTTCTTTTCCTTTTTTAAATCAGAGAGAAAGCTCAGTTGGTTAATATTTGCTATCTCTCTCTCTCCCTCTCTCTCTCTCTCTATGTGTGTGTGTGTGTGTGTGTGTGTGTGTGTGTGTGTGTATCGGTGTGTGTTTTTAATTTTTTTTCTTTTCTTTGTTTATTAGATATTTTCTTTATTTACATTTCAAATGTTATCCCCTTTCCTAGTTTCCCCTCCAAAAATCTACTACCCCTTGCCTCCCTCTCCCTGCTCCCCAACCCACCACACCCCCATTCCTGGTCCTGGCCATTACTTAAGAACCCAATCCACAGTGATCACTGTAGTAAAATCAGGACATGATTAAGCAGAGAACTAGCAGGATCCATTGTGCAATAATTAAATGAAGTCCATATCTCTGGTCTTCATAATCACATCTCCTTCTGCTCTAGACCACTGGGCAAAATCTCTCCTTGCACATCTCTGCTTGGATCTGACAACCAACTGAAAAGTATTGGATGATTCCCTACACCAAGTTTAATTGTCAACACATCTGTTCTTGATGTGGCCCAGGAAGAGCAGACTGCCTATCCTGTGCGTTTGTGGAGATTGTAGTTGTTCTCCTGGGAAGTGCCTTCACACATAGACTTATAGTGCTTATTGCCCCCGTAGCTACTTGCACTTGACCTGGCTTTATCTTGCAAAAGAGTCAGAGCATAATTGCTGTTACCTGTCCAAACACTCCCCATGAGAGTGCAAGAAGGAGGAATACTCTGGACTTGCTTACTGTTCTGGTACTGCATGGAATGTGCTCAATCTCCAGTGCAAACACGGTTCTCCTAAACAGCTTTGGCGTGCCAGTTAACTTTGATAAACTCCTTTTCTGTTTCTCTATCTTTGATTCTCACCTACTTCTCACCTTCTTTCCTCCTCTCTCCTCCTGCCCTTTTCTCTCTCTCTATTTTACTATCTCACTGACTCTCTTCCTGACACTTATAAATGAGAGCAGTATATTGTTTCCTTCATTTGTATACAAAAATTAAAAAAAAAAAACATAGGAAATATTTCAACTTACCATTTCACCCTTGTACCATTTTAATGGCAATAAACACCTGTTCGTTTAGCTATTGACCACAAAATTAAGGTATCCCTATATAAAACTGATATAGTATACCCAGTTACAGGGCACTCATTATTAGTTTTTGTATCCTTTTATCACTGACAAAAGTTACCAGAAAATACTTGCATCCACTGTCCTTCTCTCAGTAAGGTAAGGTAACATGTTTATAATATCAGCATAGTGTTCCATTCAGATACTATAGAGAATGGGTGGAGAATGAGAGAAAAGGGGGGCAGAGATAAAGAAAAAGAAAGGAAGTAATCATGAAAAAAATGAGGGAAGAAGGGACATGATACTAAAATGGAAGTCACTCTCAAATGTGTATAAGACATTTAGAAACACCTCTGAGAAAAAAGAAATTCTTAGGGATAGCTTTTACTAAGAAGATACATTATCTACCAAAATGGTGATTTGTGTGTGTGTGTGTGTGTGTGTATACATTCTATAGATTTGATCTAGACAACAATGAATGAGTTACTTTTTCATTGTGAACAACACAGTGTAAAGATGTCATGTAAGTGACTAAAGAGTTTATCTGGACTTACACTTTGAGGGCACAGAGTCTATCATGGTAGAGGAAGCATGTCAACAGGAGGGTTTGTCGTCCAGGAGTGAGGAAGACCTAACAACTGGGGCCACACCAAAAATAAAATAAAAAAATAAAAACCTGATGCCTGTGGCACACTTTGTCACACCAAAACTCCATTATTTTAAATGTAACAGCTTTTTTTTTTTCCCCAAACAATGCCTGCATGTGGGGAATTATGTTTTTAAATACAAAATCCTATGGAGGGCAATTAATATTCTAACTGCAGCACATGGTATTATCATCTTAATTTACACAGATTAAATACAAAAGGAGCCTACCCACACATCACAATTTACATACATACAAATTATTTGCAAGTATGTGTGTTAGCGTTTCTGTGCACACATGCATGTGTAATGCATGTTTATGAGTGTATGCATATGGAAGACAGAGGTCACCTTCAGGTCTCTTCCTTGACCACAATGCATCTTGTTTATTGTGCTTTTCTGCCTGTGTGTGTGTTTTTGATATATATGAATGATACTCTGTTTGGTTTTGTTCAGCTGGTTGGGGAGTTTTGCCATATACTTGGGGGTACAAAGCCAGATAGATGCATATGGGGAACAGATGTTCAGGCTCTTACACTATTTCCTTCCTTTTTGAAAGAGTGACTCAAAAGGAACGTGCAGGTGCAGGTGACTGATTCACTTACACTGGCCAGCAAACTCTAACCTTCTCCCTCTGCCAACATTTGCGTTTAGGTCATATGTTGTTGTGCCTGGCTTTTATGTGAGCACACAGAATCCAAACTCAGGTCCTCATTTATACTTGCAAACCAGTCTGTCTCCAAAGTCGTTTTGATCATCTTGATGCAGCTGATCTATTGTCTCTAGCTTACTACATTTTGAGTATTATATATGAAGTTTGAATATTGAAGATTAGACAAATATTAATGCAAGATAAGTTTTTCCCCAGTCTTTAATTATAAAAGAGAAAGGTAACGATGTTTAGGCTTATTGCCCTTACTAACAGCATTACAGCATGAGTCAGAAAAGACTAATATTTTAAAGAGAGCAGATCCCACTCTTGCACAGGCCGCAACTATACAGCCAATCAATAGACATTTGTAAGCAGGATACATGGAAGGTAGGTAGAAAAACAACTTCAAGCTATGGTTCATATCTGTTTAAAATAAAAATTTAATGTCTCTAGTATGCTGAAAGTGTACTTATAAACTGAATCGAGAAACAAAATGGTTTATCATTTATAATATCCCTCTCTATAAGAGCACCTCACACTCCTTAATTTTAATTTTTAAATAAAATGTCCATCTTAAAACATTCTACGTTATTTCCTCTGTGATCAAATTCCTTCCTGCAATATGTTATGAAATTTTAGGAGACTCACTCATTGAATCTGATTTATTTCTGTATATACACGAAGAAGTGAAAGGTGATCATGTTGGTGTCAGTTTAAATAAAATGTCTCTCAAACAATATTGCACATAAAAGTTTCTTTTTACTCCTACATAAAACATTCCTTTTGTCCCTATATTTCTCACCTAAACTGATAGTGTTCTTTATTTTATCAGCATGTGAGTCTAAATATTGCATTAATATACTTGTTCTTACAATCACTTATGCCCCATATGGCAAAATTTGATGCATACAGCAAGAATCTTTGGCATTTTCAGTCTCTAATAAAGGTCTGTAGAGCTATGTAGATAAACAAGAACTAAGCTTGGTTTAGCTTATTCTGGTTTTAGACACTGTCCTTGTCAGGGTTTCTATTCCTCTACAAACATCATGACCAAGAAGCAAGTTTGGGAGGAAAGGGTTTATTCAGCTTACACTTCCTCATTGCTGTTCATCACCTAGGAAGTCAGGACTAGAACTCAAGCAGGTCAGGAAGCAGAAGCTGATGCAGAGGCCATGGAGGGATATTTCTCACTGGCTTGCTTCCCCTAACTTGTTCAGCTTGCTTTCTCTTAGAACACAAGAATACCATCCCAGAGATGGTACCACCCACCAGGGGCCCTCCCTGCTTAATAACTAATTGAGAAAATGCCTTACAGCTGGATCTCATGGAGGCATTTCCTCAAGGGAGGTTCTTTTCTCTGTGATAACTCCAGCTTATGTCAAATTGACACAAAACCAGCCAGTACAGACACCATAATGCTCCAAGGCTGCTGAGAAGACCTTAAGGTCATATCATGTAAGTTCTATGGACAAATTTTGGAACCCATGAGACTGGTCTTGACGACCTTTCATGTTTTTTTTTTCTTTCTTCTGAGAATTTCATACATATATACAGACATACATTTATGTTTACTTCTATCCCTTTGTCCTCTTCACCTACAACTATGATCCATCAAAATACCTCTTCTCAGTTTCATATGTCTTTCAGTTTAAATAACTTGCTAATTAGCTACTCATGCTGCTCATACATGCATGGCCATTCACTAGGGCACTAGGAAATCTATATGTGGCCATAACTCCAAAATAGCAATGATTTTGCCTCCATAATTAATCATTCACACATATAGTTTTTCAGTAAGTCGTGGTATCTTGATATCATCTACCATAGATATGCTATAAATTTTTTTTTCTGGCTTAGGCTTATATGTATCTTTTCCAAGTCACCATGGCTTTTGTAAATATATGTGTGCAATAAGTATTCTATATACAGAAGAAAGGATTCCATAATATTCCTCTCAATTCTTTAGTTCTTATATTCACCCTGCTTCTTCTGGGATATTCTTGAACAATTAGGTGTCACAACAGTGATTTTTATTTAGATGACTTATTTAGAGATATTTGGGGGTTTCATATTTTTGGTGTGCTGAATTATGCATCTATCTATTGGTTACTGCTCACTGAAACAAAGAAAGTTCTCAGAGAAAGGTTGAGAGTAGTTGAGGTCTGTTGGTATATACTAAACATAAATGTTTACAAGGAAATTTGACAACATGACCATTTCAATTTAAATGGTAGGTTCTACTGTAGGCCTATGACCTACCCAACTGTTTGCTTTTGACCTAGATTACAGTAGCAGAGATGAACTCTCCTCTGAAGAAGCAGGCCTAAAATCTAAATAGAAATTGATTAGCTATCACAATGAAAATCATGACATTAATCCACCAATGGGTCCATATTGCCACATAGATTGATACTGTAGCAAAAAGAGTCTAATGCTGCCTCTACATCACTCTCTGACACTACAAATGAATGCCACTGGAGATGATGATACCTGGTCTATTTGAGGTTACTTTTTCTACACCCCATAGCTGAAGTATGTGGTGTCTTCAGCAATAGGTCCCTACCTTGTTGTAATGAAAGTTAACAAAAAGTCAAAAACAACATCCCATATTGTTTTAGGGAGCTCTTAGGTTACCATGACTAGTAAATATATCCCCTGTGTGGCCCTGAGATTTATATTTAATAATTTACATTTTGTTGAGCAAAAGTGTATATCAAAGCATAGGAACTCTAAGAGAATACATGTTTGATTTCCATTTTTAATGCATACTTTGGTTTGGTCAATACTTCTACTCTCTATGTTCTCTCATCTCTCTATACCTATCTCACTTAATGTTTGAACTTCTAGTATCCCTTCCTCTGCTCCCACATATGTTTTACTATCGCTGCATGTATTATGTCATTGGTTCCTATGTGAGCGTGTAGACTTTTATATTGCTATCAAGGTGCTTCACTTTGTATTTCTTCATCTTCACTTCCTTATTTCCCACGATTCTAAATTTCCTTAGTGCTCTATGCTTGAAGGTATTCTACCTCACATCTATAATCACCTCAGATCTACTAATCTCCCCTTGCTTAGTGTATCCTCTCCTAAAATATCCACTTTTTAATTCTTTTACTTCAACTGTGCACCAAGTAAAATAAAACAAAAGTATTTATCTACATAGCAGAAAAAAATGTCTACAATTCTTCATTTGAGAAATTTCTGTTCATTTCCCTAGTCCACTTTTTAATTGGGTTATTAATTTTCTCAGAACTTTTAGGAGGGTTAAAAATATCCCAGAAGAGGCAGAATGAATGTAAGAGCTAAAAACTTGAGAGGAGTGTTACAAAATCCTGTCTTCTGGCCATGGCACACTCATTGCACACACAAACATACAAAAGCCATTGTTACTTACAAAGTTACATACATATACAGATACATCCCCAGCCCAATTTGAATATTGTACATGGAGAAAGGTAAATTTTTCTTTCATTTTTCTGTATATTGAATTCATATTTTTCAAGTATGTATAGTTGTGCAGCCTTTGTAGAATCAGGTAACAGATTATGTGGCCTTTTATTTGGGTCCTCAACTATTTGGATTATTTTCTGTATTTGTGACATTACAATAACTTTTTTATCACTATGGTTCTGTAGTATGACTTGAAATCAAATTAGATGCTGCCTCCCAAATTATTTTTGTTCAATATTCCTTTTGGAACAATTTAACTGGTCTTTTGTGCTTCCATACAAATTTCTGGTGTGTTATTGTTTTTTTCTTCTTTGTTTTGTTTTGTTTTGTTTTGTTTTGTTTTGTTTTGTTTTTTTCCTGCTAAGAATGTCATAGGTGTTTTGACAAGGTCTTGTGTTAAAACCATAGACTGATTATACTTTGATCTATGGAGTTGGGATAATCTTTCTGTCTTCTGTTAACTTTCTTTATTTCCCTTCAGTGTACATCACAAAACAATTCTCACTGATTACATTGAAAAGCTCTTCTAGGAAACATTAGAAGTGTGAGTTCTGTGATTTCATCAGTTCCTGGATGAACTTACTCACTCAGCCTCTAGTTACTGTGTAAATACTTAGTGGCAAGATGGTTTTGAAACAACTAGAAAATATTAAATAGAAATTGATTAATGTTAGGAAACTGATAAATATACAGACTGAATTACACTAGTTTTATATACGGTCAAGAACCAAACTAAAAATATATTAGCAACATTTGAACATTTTTCAAAAGTTGAAGTAGTGCATTTTAATGTAGTGTTAATTGTGTACACATATATTATTATAGAAAATAACTTTTCTCTCAATCACATTTTAGCCTGGTTATAATGAAACCAATTATTTTATTTATTCAAAATATTATAGTTTATTATGACTAGAAAATAAATGAAAGATGAGTGATTACTTGGTTATGGAAGATGATACTTTCAATGTAGTAAAGCTCATAAATCATTTAGCTTGCAGATGTAGGATAAGTCTGTATCATATCCATAAGTAAAATGAGTAACAACAAAAACCCACTAAATAGATTCTTCACTAGAAATTAGTTGACTTATCAATTGAGCAATCATTTTTAGCCTCAAATTAAACAAGGAATTATTTTTAGACTTCTTTGATGAAGTAATTTTGTCTGTGTCAGGCTGTCGTGGTCTTCACTCAAGTTTGCTGTCTTGGCAGGCTTTTGTTGGAATTAATGTGTCCTGGAATATTTGACTATGTACCTCCACTTCCCAGGAATTGTACTTGTGTTGATGTCTGGTAAAACTTCAGAGTTTCATCAACATGGTGATATTTTAAAGGAAAAAAAAATCAGTATAGATATTGAATAGGGTATTTAAAGTCAATGAGTAAATGATAGATTATTTAATTTGTAATCAAATTGGCACTGCATACCACAGATATTTCAAAGTAGATGGTACTCTCATAGTCCGAGCTTAATATTACAGTATCAGTATTTAATATTTACACTTAGTAATACCTGAAGGGCAAAGAAATTCTATAGTCCACCATGGTTGTACTATGATGTGATGCAGAGAGAAATGTTCCACATAAAGAATTTCTTAGCAGTTAGTTAACAACACATAACTGCAGCTCTTTTTTATACACATCAAGTTATTGATTCACTTATAAGTCTTCATTAATACATTTTTGTGTCCAACTAAATTCTCTACTTCCTGTAACAGAGAGTTATTTTTCTGTAGCAGAAGAATGACTGCTTCTTTTACATTATGCATTCCTTTATGGCTTTCTTTGTCGTACCAGCTCTTTGAGAAAATAGACCATTTTATTTTATCACGTTTTAAAATGTATTGTCCATTTTATAACATTTTTCAAAAAGATATTGTAATGTCTGTGGAGGAGAGTAAAGGTTAAAAGGCTGCAGTAGTTGAGATTGTTTCTATTAGTAATCGGGCACTAATCAGGAAAGTGACCTTAGACTATTTCTGCACTATTTCTCTATTGGTTTATTCATTTGGAAGCCCATGGACAGGATTTTATTGTTGTTTTGTTGGTAGTTTTTACCTACAAGAAGGTTCACATGATGACCAATATTTATATATTTACTATACATGCAACTTTTGAGTCCTCATAGGAATGACCTGTGGTAGCTACTAATAGCTCTATATTTCTTTCTTTTTTAATGTAAAAATGCTTTTTATTTATTTAGTTTTAAATTAAAGGGTTTTTTTTGTTGTTGTTTTGTTTTTTGTTTTTCGAGACAGGGTTTCTCTGTATAGCCCTGGCTGTCCTGGAACTCACTTTGTTACCAGGCTGGCCTCGAACTCAGAAATCCGCCTGCCTCTGCCTCCCAAGTGCTGGGATTAAAGGCATGCGCCACCACACCTGGCCCAAATTAATTTATTTTTCACACTCCAAATTCCATTCCCTGCCCCACCACTGATCCACCTTCCAACTGCTCGACATCCCATACCTGCTCCCCAGACCCCCTGTCTCCACCTGGATGCCCCGACCCCAACCCCACCTGACCTCTAAACTCTCTGGAACCTCCAGTCTCTTGAGGGTTAGGGGACTCATCGCTGAATGAACACAGATCTGGAAGTCTTCTACTGTATGTGTGTTGGTGGTCTCATATCAGCTGGTGTATGCTGTCTGTTTGGTGGTACAGACAGGGTTGAGAGGTCTCAAGGGTCCATATTAATTGATAGTTCTATATTTCAAGGTTATAATCTGATACCCAGAGTAATGTTTATATACACACTATCCCAGTTGATGTATCTGGAAAATAACTCTTCATTTCTTCCTGTAGGTTTATTTTGATATTTTGAATTCAGTTAATTTTAGAAGATGTATAGTTGGTATGCTTTGAAACAGTTTCCCGCTACAGATGAAAAAACTGGATATATATTGAGCCTCAGGAAGACATTCTTGACCATGTGAATGAGCAGATATATGCCAGACTACTCCAGTATAAAGTTACTATGCATTCCTCTACATTTCATAAGCATATTACCTGAAGAGGTATTGAGAACATGTAAATATTCCTTTGTGTTTCAAAATTCTATTTAATGCCATGGCTTTAAAGATAAATTCCAAACTATCCAGAATTACAATCTATTTGTAACAAAATCTTCCATTTTTAAACTATTTTTTACCTTTAAAATGTTTGAAATTTATGTAAAAATTCTAAAAGAGTAATTTCAGTTTGTTTGTTTTTTAATATCTTGTCATGCATCTTTCTCTGCTTCCATTACTAACAGCTTAACTACTAGGTCATATTTATCAAGGATAGGTAGAGTAACATGATAACTGAACTGTTATTTGAATTGTTACTCTGTTTCATTTCACTTTACTGTTCCCCATTTGAAATTCTCGCATCTAATCCAGCATAGTAATTTCCCCTTATTCAATTTAGAAATAATTTCTTTTTGACTTCTGATCACTGACATTTTTGAGTCTTTCCTATTGACTCCGACTTTCTACTTTGGAAACATTTCAGTTGGGTATTTTAAAGAAAAGAGAACAAAACAAAAAACATTCCTTCTTTGATTATCTAGTGTAGGAGGAACAGCTGTGTCCATCTCTATTTAAACTCCAGGGTGCTACACAGTCCCACATGCATCTGGCAGAAAGACCTAATTGAAGACTGCTTAAGAGACCAAGGAGGGCTGATGCAGACAATGCCAGCCAATTGAGAACTGCAGTTTAGAAGAGGTGCTTTCTTGAGACCAATAGGACATGTGTAGAGTGTATTAAAGGAAATTGCAGAATTGTTCAGGTGAGCTAAATGAAGCATTTCTCACCTGTTCCCGGAGTCTGTGTTGTTGATTCCACTCCAGTCCACCTCACCACTAACTCCATGCAGAGCCAAGATTGAGTAATCCAGGAAACAGGTAGCATCTAGTATTTTCTTATGATTGAATTCTAGACAACAGGGTAGGTAATTGCTGATGAGAAATGTTCTTATTTCAATGAATCATAAATTGTTGGTGTTTTTAAAGTTGTCTACTTGATGGGCTGATTTCCATTGGATTCCTCATCAGTGTGTCTGTGTGTGTGTGTGTGTGTGTGTGTGTAAGAGAGAGAGAGAGAGAGAGACAAAGAGAGAGACAGAGAAAGAAAAAGACAGACAGAAAAAGAGAGAGACTGACAGAGAGACAGACAAAGGCTGTGTGTCAGGGTGCGTGAGTGTCAGAGAGTGAAAGTTTTCAGTACTTAGTATGGAAATCAATTTCTGGTCTATAAGTCTGAACAGCAAGTATGTGTGCTAATTTGCTGAGCCATCTCACTGCCTCTGTCCTGCTTTACCCTACACTAATCCTATTTAACTCTTTCCGCAATTTATTGATATTAAAAGTATAATATTTGTACTGTTTATTTTTAATGTCATGTCATTCATTATTGAGGAATGCAATGCCAATGGAGTTAAATTTCAAATTTGCTGACGGAATTCCTGTTATTTGTTTCACAAACCTAGGGCTGGGATACTACTGCGTGGTTTGTTGATGAATAAATGTCAGCTGCCTCATTATATATTATAAAACCTGCTGGAAAGACAGCAAGGCCAGAACTGGAATCCAGGTGCTTTGTATCTATCTCAGACTTCTGGCATCTCAAATGCGTTTTCATAGTGGAAAATGAAGTTTTCTCAAGACTATTTGTTCATAGGTACAATTTTAACTTGTTCTCTTTCACAGATTATCTGGAATTTTAAGTCTATTATGTAAAACACATGCTCAAAATTCTATATGAAAACTAAAAATAAGTTTATCTATAAAAAGTTGTCTTCACACAAAACAAGGTTAAAACTTTACAGGATAGACTATAGGTTTGTACTTTTACTTCAAAGAACTTAACAAATTATTATATGACAAATTCAATAGGATTTGAAAATTCCAATAAGTTTTTACTCTGATCCTTTCAACTCCTGACTTACTTTTTTGCCTCCCCAATATTTTTGAAGCACATCATTTCAGCTACTATTGACTCTTGCAAACATTGTACTGAAAGAAAGTAAAAAACGTCTCCCCTCTCTATGTTCATGAGAATGCTTGGAGCATCCTGTGCCTTTAGAATGTAAATATGTAAATAACTATGCAGCTTGTGTTCTAAGAGTATTTAAAAAAATATGTTTGAATGATTGAATGACAGTAACCATGTCATCATCTTTCTTTCTAATACAGGGATATTCATAGACCCCAGAACTAAAATTTGCTGTTTATCAGCAAAATAGGCAATGGTAGTCTCTACATTTAAAGATTCCCCCATAAAAAGATTACTTAAATAATACCCATTTACTCCATATTGTTCACCATTCTTCTGCCTCCTTCTGTATTCAGAATATATTACAAATGTTTGAAGACATTTAACAGTATTATATTCTTTTCCTCAGACTTAGGCTTTGTTCATGCTACATATAGGTCACCATGTTTTCTGTAGTCTGTGTGATGCCAACCTCTCCTCAGAAATTATTAGTATACATAGAGGAAACGATTATGTTTTCCAATGTTGAGGTACTTCAGAACAGTAAATATGTGTTTAGTACTACATATGATTTTCAAGCTCAATGATTATCTATAATTATATGTACCAATAATAAATGTTATGAGAATGATTTTCATTATTAAGTGTCAACATCACATAAATGTGGAGGAGAAAGAAATCAACTATAGAATATTGACTGGATGATTGATACAGAAATCCAAAACAGGTGATAAGATTATTTTACAGGATCACATCTGCCAGATTCTCAAAATTTGGAAGGGACTAACTACTTCTCTTACTTTACTCTTATAACAGAATATAGGCCCAGGCTAGGTTCTCCAGCAGGTCATACTGGCCTGAGTCTTATGGATTTAGGATTGGCTTCAGTGTCTTCTTCTGTGTATGGAGGCACTGGCAGAAGTGCCTGAAGAACACTACCCTTGGACTAAGATAAAGATATCTAGGCAAGAAGATACCTGATCAATAGGTATAAAGACAGGGATTAGCAACGAGTCTCCAAATCTAACTAATTCCTCACACCAAGTAAGTCAATGTGCCATGTCAAGTAGAGAAAACAGCTTTCTCCTGTGAGATATACAGGTAAATGCTTAGTTGGGTAGTAATCACAGCTAAAAAAAAAATACATTTGGGCTTCAAACCAGGAACCACACCCTGAAGAGCAGCATCCTTTGTGAGGCAGGTGTGTTAGTATGTGCCTCTCATGCCAGCACACAGGGCCCCTGCAAATTGTGTGAAACTTGGTTTCAATTCACTAAATAGTGAGCAAAGTCACAGGATACTGAGAAAGAGCTTTTCAACTGCCTAGAATAGGATGGCAGTCTTTTAAGTGTTGCATGTGGCTTTGCGTCCCCTGCCTAAGTTCTAGGAGTGGTCCATGCTACCAGACGCCACCCAGATTCCTTGAATCTATACATAAGAGACATAGATACACACATTGCTCATTTTGAAGTTGCCTTTGACACAATTGCTGGGCACTACTTATCTCCTGCTTGGAAAAGTACTCCCTTATCCATATTCTTATCTCTGCACCTCTCTACCTGCCATGGACTTTAGTTGCTCAGTTACAATTTAGTCCCTGCTACATACCCCTGAACATTGGTCTGGCCTGTAGGAGCATCCTGTGTGGTGACTCTATTTTGAGATCTCACAGAGCTGGTCACCTTTTCTCCATCAGAAGCATGGTATACTCTGTTATCTTCTCTTTGCATCTGTCTGCTTACCTCCAGGGACCTGAAAGCCCTGCCTATCTGTGGTCTCCCTTCCCCACCATGCCTGCTCAAGGCTGGAAGCTCATACCTGATGTCTCTGAGGACATGCCACAGGAAGCCACATACATTGTGGTTCTCCAGCCAAGGCTGGTTTCCATTGTGCTAATCTACACCTGTCTTCTCCGGAGGCTGCTGCCTGTTGCTGTGCCAGCCTTGCCAAATCAGGGACCCTGCTTCCAGCTGGGACATTCCACAAAGCTGCTTCTGACTTCTTGCCACATTCCAGGCACCTCCATAGAACTGATGGGAGGTTGGGGGGTTCCCTCGAGATTAGAGAGAATTTTTCAGTAAAGCAGACTTGTTTTGACTGGAGAACTGACTCAGTGTTTTGTTTTTTGGGTTTTTTTTTTGTTTGTTTTTTGTTTTTGTTTTTGTTTTCTTTCCCAGCTATTCCTAATGATCCCCAGTCTGCCTCCCGGGGAACCTAGGTTTTTTGGGAGACCGCGGGTGGGACCCCAACACCTATCTCTTTCACCCAATAATTAGCCCATGGCTTCTTTACTGACAGATCAAGAACCAATTCAGGAACAAGACCTACATCAGATCTCCCTCTACAACTAAGTATTTTGCAAATTAAGCACTGTTTTAGTTATCATCAAAATCAGCTTACTATTCCCACATTCATTTTACTGCAAATAAAAATAATAACTTACTCAAGTTATTGGAAAGCAATAGCAGAACCATGATTTCTGCTCAAGAAAACTGGTATAGTCTAAAATATCATGGGTAATGTGCTTATCTGTCTTAGTGAAGCATTCCTATCTGTTTTCAAATCATCACTGAGCAATCCTCTGAAGCTGTAATCTATTGTGAGTTTTCTAGAAATGATAGTACCATATAAAATGCTCAGTGTTATACTTTATTTCCATTATTTATGAAATTGAAATGTATAGTGTCAATATCACTTACAATATGTGAGCTGTCAAAAAAGGACCCTCAACAAAGAAAATATCTCCAAGAGATTGACCTCTAGGCAAGCCTGTGAAATGTCCTATTTACGGATTAATGGGAAAGCATCTACACTGTTGTTGGTGTTACCTCTGGGCAAGTGGTTCTGGGCTGTATAAAAGTGAAGATTGGATAAGCCACTAAGAGAGTACAAGTGGGCATCCTTTCTCTGTGGTTCTCTTTCAGTTCCTACCTCAATTTACTGCCTTGAATTCTAGGTTTGGCCTCGACTCTTAGGAGACTAGGAACTAGAAGTCAAATAAAACCTTTTCCTCCCCAAGGTGTTTTTTTTTTTTTTTTTTTTTTTTTTTTTTTTTTTTTTTTTTTTTTTTTTTTTTTTTTTTTTTTTTTTTTTTTTTTTTTTTTTTTTTTTTTTTTTTTTTTTTTTTTTTTTTTTTTTTTTTTTGTCGGTGATACATCAGATCCAAAGAAAAGCAAACACACGACCATAAGTATCTGTGTAGTGAATACTGAAATTTCGAAATGAGTGTTTATTTTCAAAACCGTTCCATTCAGGATTGTTGTTGTGAATCTGGTTTATTAGATATAATTTATTGAAGTAAAACATTTTAAATATGAGCCTATTTTGGCAAACAAAAGCAGACTTTGGTATTTACCGATCAAGGTATATCACAGTAATATTAATTAATACAATTCCTGGTTAATTTTGCAATAAATGTTATTTTATGGCATAATGTACTGAAAAGATGCTAGTAATTTGATTTCTTTTTTATCTTAAATAAAATTGGGATAGTTTGATACACATCAAAAATTTTGCCTATATATTAAAGCCATTAAGTTGGCTTCAATATCAGACAAGTACAAATAAAACAAATAAATATTTACATATATTTTTGTTTATACAGATGTGTAGATTAACATCTATTTGTGGTTTTATTAGATATAATTATAAAAGTAAAGGTTGAGTTTATATTAATTTAAAACTAGTTGAGGTGTTAAGCATATGTTTAAATTTTTAAGAAACTTCTAATAGGTTATATAAAAGGCTGTATCATGTCATATCCTTATTTGAAGCATTAAAGTTTTTCAGTTATTTTGTGTCTTTATAATTCATTATTTAATTGAAATCAATGAAATTTGGTGTTTACTATCATGACACTAATTTAAATTTGACTAGCAAATAATATTTAATACTTTAATATGGATATATATATCTTAATTGTTAAACTTTATTTTCTAATGATCTTTTTAATTGGTTTGATCTGTTTTAATATTGTGTTTGATATCCGTTATACTCCTGAAGTCTGAAAAACAAATTTGTCTCTGATTGCTTTTTATTCTTTAATTTTTTCTGTAATTATATTTGAAAATCAAAATTTTTGTTTCGGATAAAGCCAATTTTTATATGTTACTTTTCTTTAGAGTCCAACCATGATTGCTAAATAATATAAATATAATGAGAAATCAAAGGTGTTTTTCCCAATCATAACTCTTAAAGATTTTATACCTTAGGGATTAAGCTCATATATTTAGTGTCTGTGGGTTGAGAATCATTTTGACTCTTAGACCTTCATTGTTGCAGAATCCATTGTGGAAAGCAGGATTCTCTCTCACTGTTCTCAAAATGAACTGACCTGTGTATCTCTGTGTCTATTTCAAAGACTTCACTGTGCCCCTTTGATCTTGTCTCTATCCCTCTACCAGAAACACAGTACTGAATAAGGATTACTGAGTCTTTGTGTTAAGCTTTGGAGTCAGATATTGTTAAGTGTGACTTTTGTCAAAGTCATCTGGAAGCTTCCCGTCTCCTTTGCTTTCCTAAGGAATAACTGAGAGCAGATTTCAAAGGACAAGTGAAGCACCACATGTTCTCTCTAATTGAAGCTACATTCCATCCTCATGTGACTTTGTGGACAATAGTTACATCAGATTTGCTGAGTCATTTGATTCATTCTCTTAATTTTCCATTTGTTTAGATCTTGCTTCATATCATTTTTATTTACGGAGATCTTAAATTTTCAGCACAGAGATAGTCTTATTCAATCAACTGACCTGTAGTGTAAGTAGTAAGTTTATGTAAATTTCAATATTTATTGATGTGGTACAACATATATTAGATGTTAAAATATTAAATTACAACCTGAAAAAGACAAAAAATACTGTGATTAGATTTAGTAGCTATTTTTTTTTACAGAATAATTGGGTTATTTCACGTAAAAAAAAAAAAAAAAAAAAAAAAAAAGACAAGAATTAAGGAATCTGCAGCCTAGTAAATCTCTGAACACCAGCCTCCGCCATCACTCATAGTTTCTGGAGAGCCTGGTGACATTTGACTCCAAATGTTCTAGGTCCTAAGCAAAAATTTCAGGTGACCGATTCCTAAGATACTAACTAATAAAATCTGTGTAATTACAAAAAAGTGATTGAAGAAAATAAGTTTTGAGATACTTTTATTTGAAGCTATGATTAATTAAGATAGTTCCTTTCCGAGTACCCTGGTCTGAATTACAAGATTTCTCCTTTGTTCTTACAGTGGACATCCTCACCTGTGGCTATAGGGATTAGCTCAATAAATTCCCTAATCAAACTGCATTTATACACTCTTGCTTCATCTGAGCAATAGATTCCTAATGGACATGTGATTACTAGCCAGGTTCTCAGAGTACAGAGTCTGAACTCTTTTCTCTCTTGGGAATATCCCTAGCGTTACTAAGCTCTGCTTGTAATCTTTGATTGCACTTAGGCACCGGAGATGATGAGTTTTGGCCCTTTCTTGGTTATAGAAGACCACTTGATTCCATGACCAAGATGATACCTCATCATATTTCAAAATTCATGATTTTTCTTTAGTTTTACACATTTGACTGTTGTTAGTACATTTTCAAAATTTTCCTATGTCCACAGTGGCAAGATTTACAAGTCTTTCACATTATGAGTTGATTTCTCTTCTTTTCCTTCTTCTTTCTTTTAAATTAGAAGAGACCAGGAGGAAGGATCAAGGTAGAATTTTCCTTTTCCTGTAAAGGCAGTGATGTTCTTCCTCCCAGGACAGAAGGGAAGCTTTATTCCAGATTTCCAGCCTTCTCACTAGATTCATGATTGACTTCCCATATAGGTGAATAAGGTTACAGAATTGTGATTATGGTTCCCAGAGATTCTGGTCTTCTCTCATATATTGTCATGTCCTTCTGTATTCTGCCAAAGTGATGCAGAGCCTGTGTTTCTTCTTTTTTGGGTAGGTGCAGCTTACATTTCAGGTCACTTGATTGGCTCATTAATGGAAATTTCTGAGGTAATTAAGAAAAGTGACATTCTTTGGCCTTGTGCCTTCAATCCTTATTGTACCATGACAGAAGAAATCCTTCAAATTTTTTAATCTTATTTTCTTCCTTGTAGTTCCTTTTGTAACCTCTGATATATGATTTAAAAATGTTTCTAGGTAAATATGTAAATTATGTCATCCATTTATTTTTTTTTCAGAACACTAATCAAAATGTCTGACAAGAATGTTTTTATTCATATTTCCCATAATACCAATATAAGAGAAGCAATTCAAATTTTCACAACTGGTGGAGTAATCAACAGATGCTCAAGGGAAAAGAGAACTAATGATGTGTATAACAATATAGTCATATGTCAAAATCATTATGTTAAATAAAAAGTTATACTAAATATAATCTAAAATGTGCATGGTCTGATTTCAGTTTCACTTATTAATATTCTTTTGTAAAACATTCTAATTTATTAGTGATCTACTTGGGAGATGGACATGCATTGCAAATGGGCTTGCAAGATCTTATAAAGTGAAAATAATCTATACACTTATAGTACTAGGAGTTTCAGAACCAAAAAAGACTAACAAAACCTATTTCACATCTAAATTAATTTGACAGTTTATTTTATATATACCAAAGTATTTTTAAAATTATTGGATTCATATTTTTTCATATTGGGGTAGGTGGAAAGTAAATTCCTGTGTTCTAATGATCATTATACATTTATCACATAACAATCACAGTGCTCCTAAACATCCTTCCTATGAATGGGTGATATTTGCTAGCATGTTTACCGATCTGAGATATCATAAGTCTAACACAGTAAAACCATGACAAACACTGCATGTGTATGTATATACATGTGTATGTATGTATATATGTATGTATATTGTATAAATGTCTATAGTGGATATTTTTGCTCCCAATTTATCTTTCTTTTATTTCCAACTTTTATTAGATATTTTCTTCATTTACATTTCAAGTGTTATCCAGAAAGTTCCCTATACCCTCCCCCCTCCCGGCCCTGTTCCCCTACCCACCCACTCCCACTTCTTGGCCCTGGTGTTCCCCTGTATTGGGGCATATAAAGTCTGCATGACCAAGGGGCCTCTCTTCCCACTGATGACCAACTAGGCCATCCTCTTCTATATATGCAGCTAGAGACATGAGCTCAGGGGGTACTAGTTAGTTCATGGTTATTCTTCCACCTAGAGGGTTGAAGACCCCTTCAGCTCCTTGGGTACTTTCTCTAGCTCCTTCCTTGGGAACCCTGTGTTCCATCTAATAGCTGACTATGAGCTTCCACCTCCATGTTTGCCAGGCATCGTATAGCCTCCCAGGAGACAGCTATATCCGGGCCATTTCAGCACTATCTTGCTGGCATATGCTATAGTATCTATTTTTGGTGGCTGATTGTGGGATGGATCCCTGGCAGCCGCAGTCATTGGGTATCCTATGGAATCAGCTTCACATATGATCTCTTTAACTCTTTCAATGTGTGCTTTGTTCTTAAATCTAGGAAGGGGTGACGTGTCCACATTTTGATCTTCCTTCTTCTTGAGTATCATGTATTTAGTAAATTGTATCTTGGGTAGTCTAGGTTTCTGGGCTAATATCCACATATCAGTAAGTACATGTTATGTGAGTTCTTTTGTGAATGGGTTACTTCACTCAGGATGATGGCCTCCAGATTCATCCATTTGCCTAGGAATTTCATATATTTATTGTTTTTAATAGCTGAGTAGTACTCCATTGTGTAAATATACCAAATTTTTGTATCCATTCCTCTGTTGAGGGACATCTGGGTTCTTTCCAGTTTCTGGCTATTATGAATAAAGTTGCTATGAACATAGTGGAACATGTGTCCTTATTACCAGATGGAATATCTTCTGGATATATGCCCAGTAGGGGTATTGCAGGATCTTCCCATAGTACTATGTCCAATTTTCTGAGGAACCGCCAGACTGATTTCCAGAGTGGTTGAACCAGCTTGCATTCCCACCAACAATGGAGGAGTGTTCCCCTTTCTCCACATCCACGCCAGCATCTGTTGTCACCTGAATTTTTAATCTTAGCCATTCTTACTGGTGTGAGGTAGAATCTCAGGGTTGTTTTGATCTGCATTTCCCTGATGATTAAGGATGTTGAACATTTTTTTTCAAGTGCTTCTCAGCCATTCGGTATTCCTCAGTTGAGAATTCTTTGTTTAACTCTGTGCCCCACTTTTTAATGGGCATATTTGTATTTCTGGTGTCCACCTTCTTGAGTTCTTTATATATATTGGATATCAGTCCCCTATCTGAATTAGGATTGGTAAAGATCCTTTCCCAATCCGTTGGTGGCCCTTTTGTCCTGTTGACAGTATCTTTTGTCTTACAGAAGCTTTGCAACTTTATGAGGTCCCATTTGTCAATTCTTCATCTTACTGCACAAGCCTTTGCTGTTTTGTTCAGGAATTTTCCCCCAGTGCCCATATCATCGAGGCATTTCCCCACTTTCTCCTCTTTAAGTTTCAGTGTCTCTGGTTTTATGTGAAGGTCCTTCAACCACTTAGACTTGACCTTAGTACAAGGAGATAAGAATGGATCAATTCCCAGTCTTCTACATGATAGCAGCCAGTTGTGCCAGCACCATTTGTTGAAAAGGCTGTCTTTTTTCCACTAGATAGTTTTAGCTCCCTTGTCAAAGATCAGGTGACCATAGGTGTGTGGATTCATTTCTGGGTCTTCGATCCTATTCTATTGATCTACCTGTCTGTTGCTGTACCAGTACCATGCAGTTTTTGTTATGATTGCTCTGTAGTACAGCTTGAGGTCAGGCATGGTGATTCCACCAGAGGTTCTTTTATTGTTGAGAAGAGTTTTTGCTAGTCTAGGTGTTTTGTTATTCCAGATGAACTTGCTAATTGTCTTTCCTATATCCTTGAAGAATTGAGTTGGAATTTTGATGGGGATTGCATTGAATCTGTAGATAGCTTTTGGCAAGATAGCCATTTTTACTATATTGATTCTGCCAATCCATGAGCATGGGAGATCCTTCCATCTTCTGAGATCTTCCTCAATTTCTTTCTTCAGAGACTTGAAGTTTATGATCAACAACTTTTGATAGATAATTTCAACACATTTTTCCTGGTGTGATCTCAGCTATTCAACCTATTGAGCCCCATTTACTGTAGTTCATAGTACTTTTTTTCCTCATTTAGTGCTTAAATATTTTGAGACTATAATATTTTATATGATGTGCCACATGTTTTCATGGAAAGAAAGGCTAATGTTTCTAGTTTGCATGTGTTTATATGAATAGATAATATTTTATTAATAATAAGATTCTAATATCAAATATGATATCATGATAGAGTTTAAGTTGAGTACATGTGACTGAAGAAACAACTCACCTGAGAAGGGACACTTTAGAGCTATAGAATTTATCCATGAATTAAGACTATTTACTGACCTTGTAACCCCCCCCCACACATGACCATATTTATTTTCTGTTCTATGAGATCCAGTGGCTCTTCCTGGCTTTCATCCATTCCTCTACCCATATGGTACACATAACCCAAGGCACACACACACACACACACACACACACACACACACACATTGATATAAAATAAATCAATAAATAAAATTTTAAATTAATATTTCTATTAAAAACTAGCTACAGAAACATTGACTGCAATCCCTTGAATTCCTTTCTTCTTGCTTTCTTTTCCTCCTGAGATCTCCAAAATGAGCTTTCAAATATATTTTGAAAACAAAACAATTTTGGCCATATAAAGTTTGTGACACTAAAAGTATGAATGGATTTTAAAACTTCAAAACTAAAACAAAGCAAAAGAAGTGTATGCTCAGCATTTTAACTTCACTTCAAGCTTGAATATAGATAGATCTTCTGACATAGGTTGCCACCTGAGCCTGCATTTGTCTGAGTTGGCTGGGACCAGAAGGAACTCATTCTTCATTGACTGAGACGTTTCTCCCTTAGCAAACCAGTGTGTACTTCACAAGACCACAAACTATTCTTGCGGTGGACAAAGACACTTAAGTTCTTGGCTAAGCTTCTTTTTCCACCAATAATTCATTAAAGCAAATTTCATCTTATGTTCCTTCAAGTGTGCCATGAATTTCATGTAACAAGAAAATGAAAGTAGTCTAACAATGGCATAATTCCTATGTCTTTACCAGTCTCTATAAATATTATATATATATATAATATTTCCTAAGATGATGTGTAGATTTAGGATTCAGGAAAGATAAGGTATACTCTTGAGTATATGTTAAAGCAAAGGTGTAGGAGATTACTGCTTATTTTCTCAATTCAAATAATATTTAACCATTATATTATAGATATATTATATTATACCTATATATCCATATATTATATAATTATATTATATATTTCTATATTATATATATATATATATATTAGATAGATAGATAGATAGATAGATAGATAGATAGATAGATAGACTGATTGATGCATTTTAATTTTACTTGGTTCTTTTAGCTGCCAAGTGAGGCCAGTGCTGAGTTCCTTCCATCTCAATTGGGAAACAAATTAGGCTCAGAAATGTTGTTTTCTCATAATTCCATAATGACCTTAGAAACTTCCTTTAGGTACATTGATCTCAAGGTCTATTCCTTTGCCACTAACGGATATCAAGCAAATAAAGTAAGTGAATCTCAGATGATTGATTAATTAACCACTATGATTTTCATTTGGGCAAAAGAAAGCCCTTTTTTTTTTAAAGCAAAGTTGAGAATTTTGCTTCATCCCTATCATTTATTCGAGACACTTGAATAGCATGTGTCCCAGATGCTTGCAGCATTTTCAAGAAGGGTAAGAAGTTAATGGTTGCCCTGGTATTTCCTTGTTGCATGTTGCTGTCTACTAATATCCTTATGACATTTTGATGGATATGGGTCAGAATACTATTCCAGGTTCATAATTTTATTTAGCCATAGGTGGTGTGAGCTTTTTCTGATTACAGGCATACCAGGGCTAATGAAACTTTCTCCTTATAATCTGTTTCCTAAGGTGATGTGTATATTTAGGATTCAGGAAAGATTAGGATCCTCTTGAGGATATATTAAAGCAAAGGTGTAGGAGGTTACTGCTTATTTTCTCAAATCAAATCATATTTAACCAGAATAAGATACTATGTATTAAAAACTCATGACTTGGCCACTTACTGGGGTGGTTTGTACCTAGTTGAAAAACCAGCATTAATGTCCGAAATGGTCATTGTAGAAAAGAAGTCATTTGTGTACAGAATGAATCTGAGTTTCTTTACTGACTTTGGGAATAATGACACATTTTGCTTTATTTTCAACCCAAGTCTTCTCCCTTTCTATGTTCACAAGCTTCAAGTGTGATACAAAGAGTGATTTACATTTTCTACAGTGGCAATTCCATGGTCTCATTTTCAAATGTTTGATTTTATAAAATTTCCTCTTCATAAATTAATCAATACATCTAGCAGAGCTAGCATCATGCTCAGGCATTAGATCTATGTCCAGTTCATGGTCACATGTATGCTTATTAAAAAAATAAATTATAACAATCCCTCACTTGTATCTACAAAAAGATTGTTCTATTTTTACCATTAACGGTTAGATTTAAGCCAATTTAAATAGTTTTAGGGGCTGAACAATACTAATTCTTATCTTAAATCAGAATCAAATCATAATGGTTTTATTAGTCATCCATGTAGCATTTATTTATATGAAATAGTAATCAAAGCTATATACTTTTTGAAAGCTTGACTTACATTTACTCAGTTTGGATTGTGTCTGCCTCCTACCCATATTACTTAAAATGTCTTTACATTCTTGTAACTTTAAATGAGATTAATATGACCTTTTTGCTACTAATATTATAACCTCAAATAAGACCATTGAATTAGTCAGGCCATCCATTTTCTAATCCCTTAGGTATTAAAGTAATAGGCTCAGTGGCTAGTAAGTGGGGTGTACAATTAATTAAAATGTATTTTATTATTATTATTATGAGTATCTCCCCATTTCCTAGTCTGAAAATCAGTTAAACAAGGTTCAATTGAGCCACACTATCAAAGAGTAGTTTTTCTTCCCAGAGATTATACTCCAGAGACAAAGGGAGTAAATGCCTGAAATATTTGAAGAGTTCAATTTTTCAGGCAGTAAATGACTTTAGCTATTACATAGTCCAAACCTATTTTGAATTGTGATACATTTAAAGGCAATACATACTCTTTCTTATGTGCCCAGGATATATAAAAAGAAGCAATAATCAACTGTTACATATGTATACAATAAACTTAGGTGTCTCTATTCATTTTTCAGGTAGGATTATACAGCACTATGCCACAAATTAGTCCAGCACACTTTATCCCTTTAAATAACCAGCATAATTAAACATGATTCCTTAATAAATGGATTCATAAATTTGTCTGTTTATTGTGGAAAGAATACATTAATGCTCACTTTCAGAATCATTGGGGCCATTCATACATCCATTTTATCTTCTGGCTTTACATTGAATACGTTGTAGATCAAACCTAATTTCAAATTTAGGTGTTTATTCATGGCATGCCTTGGCAAGTGAGAACAGATGTGATATATCACTTCTAAAGGAACTTTGAAGAAAATGAATAGCATTTGCACACTGCTATCTCCTTGCTGTGGTAAGCAAAGAGCAAGTAGAATATGAACATTTGTCTGGTTCTCTAAAACCACTGTATACAGAAGCCCCTTGTTGAACCAGAGGGATAACTAGCTGAGAAAGAAATATGCATATATCATGTTTGACCACAAGGATTCTAGGATGCCATAGTCATGTGTGTCCCGAGATACACTCCCATGTTAACTGAGGATATATTTGACTTTCCACACATCTCGACCATCTAATCCTCCATTTCAGGAAGAATAAATTTTTTGATATGCCTTATTACAGTCTCCTGACATCTCCTTGAATCCATAATTATTTCTATAAAAAGCTTGAAAATCACACAGTGGAGATTTGATAATCAAAAAATGTGAAGTCCAATTAACCATTATTTTTCTTTAATTTTCACATACTGACACAAAGTTCACAATAGAAATTGAATTGAAAAGTGAATTGGATTTCTATTCAATTTTCATGAAATCTAAAATTGTTCTAGATGTAGTCTGATTCAAATGGGGGCATTTAATTGCAAATTTTAGTTCCTTTTTACAATATTTTGCTGAAAATTTAGAGCAATTATCTTCCCTACCTAGATGGTTATATTCCTCTTTATATAAGCCATTTTTATTTATTGGCTCTCAATTGAAATGTAATGTGCACAGGAAAAGATTGTCTAACCCACAGATTTTTGTTTAAATGTCATGATTCACCAGAATTGTGTGTTTTAGTTTTCAAGGGTGTATCCTAGAAGTGCTTAAGACACAACCACTACCTTTCATTTAGTACAATGTGACATTTATTGTTAAATCCAGGATGAACATTATTATGGTGACATTGTAATATGACATGATGTTGGGAATAGTATAACTACCAACATTATTGTGTTTGCTAAGGATGGCTTTAGCTTTCCAGAGAATTCTGTGTTTCCACATAATTTAAAATATATTTTATATTTAAAAATAATATAATAATTAAAAATAATATTAAGACCCTGGGACCCAGATATTCCACTCCTTGGCATAGATCCAAAAGATGCTCTAACATACAAGAAAAACACATGCCCTACTATGTTGATAGCAACCTATTTAGTTCATCTTCATGGTGCAAATGAGAATATAATTCTAAGGAGAAATCTTACCATGTAGAATAGTAGTACCTAGGGAGAAGCTACAGTTCTTTTTGCCATTTGAAACTCAAGGAAACTGTCATAGCACTGATCCAGCAAAAGTCATCAATAGATACATGATGAATGAATCTATATGATCATGTATATAGTTAAGACCTGAGCCCGGAGAGTCTAACTATGGCTCTTCTTGTAAAAGTGAATTAAAAGTGGGGGAATTTGGATCAGAATAAAAGAGGTGCATTAGAAAAAAACGTATCAACTTCTGTGCATGCTTTCAGGTGAAATCTTGGTTTAAGCCAGCCTGATGAAGTAATTCAGCTTCATTACCAACTTGAAGATTGAAAGAACAGAACCTTGCTGACCTTTCTCTGTGCTGGTGAGAAGAGTGCACATCCTTTCACTTTAAATGACCAATTAAGTAGCAAACAAACAGCAGTGAAAAAGCCACAAAACTTCCAAATTAAATGTGACAAGATTAGTCAGTGACTGTGTGGAGAGGTATACACAAGCAGTCTCTCACTGTTCAGCATCTCACTGTTCTGGCTCTTGTCTAACTCTCTGCTAGATGGTCCTTGGCAATTTATTTTCAAGTTGAGACAACTAGCACAGTCATAAAGAAGTTATCTAAAAACATGTTTTCGAAGAGCCTCCTTATGCAGTGAAGGAAATGAAGTCAATGTTTTATAAATTTATTTTATTGCTGATATAATTACAGTTTTTAAAATACCTAATATGACAAGATATAGTAATTTAAATTCCAGGGGATCTCATGCTTCCTTCAGGTTTCTACAGGCATCAGATATACACAGCAAGTCAAATACTCATAACATAAAAATACATAAAAGGAAAATGATGGATATAATTAACTCCTATTTATTTTAATTAGTTTATTTTGTTTACACCCCCCCATATTTTATTCCCCCATTCACCCTCCAACTGATCCACATCCTATACCTTCTCCCCATCCCCTGTCTCCATGTGTATGTCCTCATACCACATCCCACATACATACCTCCTTTTTTAAAAAATAGAATAATATGTGCACCAAACTCAATCATCTACAAAGCAAAGATATATGCTAAAATTGAACAATGATGGAAAGTATTAAATGTATGCTTTGGCAAACTTAGTTCAGCAGTCCATAAAAATACATCATAATGAAGAACAATTGATCCTATGAATATCTAAAGATTTCTTACAGGTAGACATTGCCTTGCAAAACAATTCATCAAATTAAGTATTAGAAGAAGCAACATCATCTTTATGCAGAAAAAGACATGAAATGAAGAGAACAGTTTATAGGCAGAATAATATGGGTAAATATGATTATGATATATTTTTTGGATATATATATATATATATATATATATATATATATATATATATATCCCAATATGAACCATTGAAATAATCTACCAAATGTCAATCACTGGTATTTATAAGCTTTTAAAATTAATTATTGCTGGGAGCAATGGCTTTTATAAGTTTGTATGTCAAACACGTTGAATTTTGGGAACAATGAGTTCAAAGAATGACTATATTTTTCTATGTGTCAATTTGTAATAGATACTAAATTTAAGACTTCCTGACAACTGATAGCATAAGTTAGATAATACAGAGTAGAATAGATGAAAAGCTGACTTAAGAACCAACTGAAGGGCTGGAGAGATGGCTCAGAAGTTAAGAGCATTTACTGCTCTTCCAGAGGTTTTGAGTTCAATTCCTAGCAACCACGTGGTGGCTCACAACCATTGTAATGTGATCCAATCCCTCTTCTGGTATATCTGATGACAACTACAGGGTACTCATATAAATAAGTAAACAACAAAGAAATGAAATTATAAAGGGATGTACACTCATAGTTGCATGCTGAGTAGAATATAATTCAGCATTTAAAAATAAGAAAAATGGTGACTTTAGGCAACTTAAATAAGACCATACTAAGTGAAATTTTGGGAGAACATGGTGATGCCTACTTACATATTTCTAATTGGGGAAATGTAGGTCAAAATACAATTCATGGAAAATTTTAGAAATTATTTAATAAATGTCATTCCTTTAGAGACAAAATAATGGCAAAAATTCACCTCCCATGAATCTTAGGAGACAGAGAGAGAAAGAAGTGGGAGAGAGAATGAATTTTCCACTGTAGAAAAGGAATCCACTGTAGATGCTAAACATAATAAGAGACAATTACAGTATCATGAAATCATGCCATGGTTGATTTGAGTGAACATAGTTACTCTTAACAAGCATACCAAAAGGCCACAGGAGCCAAGTACATATAAAAATTTGAAGGTTTCTCACAGGTAGACAGTGCATTGTAACACAATTCATCATATTAAGTGTTAATTCAAGCAGAATCATATTTATGTGGAATTACATAATGCTGACTATCATGTTGCCTTTGCCAGAACTACAAATGCAAAAGGAAAAGGGTCTTTCAGAGACAGCAGAGATAAATGGCCTTCTATTTCAACACTATGCCCAATGTGGTCAATTGTGACAGCTAAAGGTTAAGGTGCATTTGCACAGAATGCTCAGGAGGAGTACCACAGGGAGAGACAAATAAAACACGGGCTGACAGTGGATCAAATTATTCAGATATGTACACAACTCTTGCTAAGCTCAGATATCCAGTATTTAGACAGATGGAAATAAATATCCTTTTCATGTCCACACAGTATAAGATAGCAAAAAGGGATACACTTTTGCTATTGGTTTAAATTTCAATACTACCAATGCTACAGCGGGAGGACCTTGAGTTGTAAGCTGTCTTTTCAGGACACAGAAGGTAGGGTAATCATCTTAAACAGATACAGGTGTGAGTAACACTGTAATACTGAGGGAACCAATGTAGCATTAGTGATAACGACTTTTAAGGGAGGGGTGTTCTAGTAGCTTAATAATGAAGCTGTGAGATGGCTCCTGGAAATAAAGGCATACCACCAAGTGGTAGAGCCATGTGTCTTTACATCCCCACCTTTAGGTTTAGGCTATGTAAAAGGAACGACTCAGATTCAAACTCTATATATTTTAATGAAGTAAACTTTTTCTGATGTACTCTTGAGCCCCTTTGAGCTGCAACAGACGATATGCATTTAGTTTCTTTTCTAGTGGTTTGACATAAAGAATTGTTACATTTATTCTTGGGTTAAATAATATTCAGTTTCTTTCTTTTAGAAAAAATATGATTTGACAATTAAAATATAGCATAATTACCACAAATTTGCCTTAAATATTAACTTACTAAAATTAAATACTACTTAAAGGACATCTTGACAGAAAACTTCAGTGTGTTCCAAGAAATACACATAAGACTAATATTCTTTTCTTCTAAAGATTAGTAACTGGAAACAGTAAAAATGTAACAAAACACACTTTAATATTCAAAACATAATAAAAACATATTAAACAACTCTAGGATCAGAGGGTGAATATAAAAGGATTGCAAAATGTTTTTTTTTTTTAATTATGGTAGTAATAATAATAGGATACAAAAGAATTTGTGGCATATATCCAAAGCAATTGTGAAGAAAAGTTCTATAATATTGAGCACCCTGTCAATAAAAATGAATGTACAATAAAATGAACCTTTTCTATAATTCAAATCACTAGAAAAAATGACAAAGTAAAAAAAAAGGCTTAATAAAAAGTTTTAAAATGTGAAGTCATAAATATTTTAGGAGTGTCTATAACACACTTTATTAATAAAACAACACAATCCCTAAAAACACTCTAGTATTTCTCCTTATATCCCCAAATAAAGGTAGTCCTTGCCTCTCATCAAGGAAACTTCTTTTTGTAACTGACAGAGAACACAACATAAAACACAATCAATCGAGATTCAAAGATGTTGAGCCCACATCAATGGATACATCTACAAAATAGCTACACCAAACCTCAGGAAATACTGCAGAAAGGGGAGCAGAATGATTAGTAAAAAGCAAGCAGGGAGTGTTTTGTGAGACTGTGTCTCATGATCAAAAACAAACTCAAAAGGACAGCGACAATGGTCATGCCAAAGCAGACAGGGAAAGTTTCATGAGGGCTCAATACTAAACAAAGATCTTCTAGCAACAAAGAGGGGTTCCCATCCCACAGTCAAAACTGTTCCTGTCTCAGAGAACTGCAGGGGTGGAAATGGAGAGGAGCCTGAGTAAAAGAAGGTCCAGAGACAGGCCCAAAGTGGGATCCAGCTCAAGGGGAGGTCCCAAGGTCTGACACTATTTCTGAGGCTATGTAGGCAGCACTCACAACAAGGGACCTATCATGACTGCCTTCTGAAAGACCCAACAAGCAGCTGAAAGAGTCAGATGCAGATATTTGCACCCAACCAATGGACAGAAGCTGCTGACCCCTGTGGTTGAATTAGGGGAAAGCTGGAAGAAGCTGAGGAGGAGAGCGACCCTGTACGAAGACCAGAAGTCTCAATTAACCTGGAGTCCTGAGATCTCTCAAATGCTGGAACACCAAACAGGCAGCATATATCAGCTGATATGAGGCCTCCAACACATAGACAACAGAGTTCTGCTGGGTTTGGGTGTAGTCAGACATGATACACCTAATACTCAAGAGACTGGTGGCCTCAGGGAGTTTAGAGGTCTGGTGGGGTGGGTGGAGCATGCTAGGGACATCCTCACTTGGGTGTGGAGAAGATGTATGGGATGTGGAAAAGTCGGAGGGTAGACTGAGTGGGGAATAAAATATGGAGTGTAAATAAAGAAATAAATGAATAAATGAAAGTTTAAATTAAAAAATAAAAGAAACTCAGAAAAAAAATACTGAGTGCAGGAGAAATAATCTTTTCTAAGGAAGAGGACACCAGTTAGATATCAAATATCAAATGATCTACTCTGCACACATACAATGAGAAACATTGTGGAGAGTAGGCTATATTTAAGAATATATATATATATATATATATATATATATATATATATATATATATATAAAATTATAGTTAGTGAAAATAAAGTCAATTCTCTCTGTTCATGCTTACATGGACCCTGAGGCTTGAGCTCAGGTCACCATATGCTTGTGTAGTAAGCACCACATTTGAACCACCATGCAGGCCTTCAATGTAGTATTCTCAAGTATACTTGTAAACATATAAACTAAAGTACATTATAACAGAACGAGATAAACAGCTATTGATTTCAGTAATGTTAATATAGTTCAGTTGAAAGGTGATAATAAATAATTCCATAAAATGACAATATAGAGTTTAAACATAAACTGCATAACTGACTATCTCTCAATATTTAATGAAAGCCTTTGCCAACATTCAGCATAAAAAGCTATGTAATATACCCAATTAATGAGAATTAATGGACATATCTATAGAGAAATTTTAAATCTGCAACATAACTGCTTTGATCCCTGTAAGGGATATCATTTGAAGACTTTCTACGTCTGTGTGATCTGGCTGGAATATAGACACATTTACACAACTTTAATCCCTTAGCTGTAATACAGACAATTTCTTAAAAACACCTTTAATCTCAAACAATGTCAGTAAAGTTAGTTTGATGTACTACCAAAATATCATTCTTGAAAATTAACAAATGAAGTAGGAATATAATTATAAAAGACAAAAGAATAGTAATATACAACTTAATAAATGGAATTTAACTACTGAGTAGACACAAAAGGAAAAAAATATTAAGGGGATAATGAGTGAATATTTTCATGAAACCAAAGAAGAGTCAAGAAATCATAGCACACAATGATGCAGGCAGGGACAGATAGAGTAAAAATATGATCATAACTGGATCATGGAAGGGGAACAGTAAAAGACAAAAACAATATTACAAAATCAGAGTCTGTCTTTCTTCCAAAAAAAGTTTGTAACATTGGAGTTGTAGATAAAGTCAAAATAAATAAAGGACAACCAGGTAAGACTGCATAAGGATATTATATGAGATATTCTGGAAGCCATTTTAATAATAATGATAATAATAATAATTAATAATAAATTTCAAATGCTGACAGAAAGTATAGATACTGATACAAAAGAAACACTGAAATCAGTTCTCCCAAAAGAAGAAAATGTTTTCGGAGAGAGACATAGGAATTTGGGGAGAAATGAAGCAAAGATATACTTATTTCAAGGTCTATAGTACCATTAACTGTATGAGAGAGCAGTAGGACATGCCTGAAAGAAGCCTTTAGGTCCTTAGATTGTCTGCAAAATTGTACACAGAAGGAAAATCACACATGACATTAAATCACAAAATGATAGTGGCCCAGCAAAGGACACCAAAATGTACATTAATCAGAGGTAAACAGTTTAAATAGAATACAATGGAAAGTAAAGGAAAGTTGATATTAACTTAAACAAATTATAAAATAGCCCTGCATTAGTAATGGTACTCACAAGAGCATATATATATATATATATATATATATATATATATATATATATATATATATATAATTATATTTCATATAGATCTAATAACCAAGACAAAGTCAAAGAAAAAAAAAAGTAGAGGTATACACATACATAATTCTCCACTCTTTCTTTAGTTCGGGTGTATATAGATGGAACATCTATATCCCAAGGATCCACATGCCAAGGCTCAAGGATCCTTATGCAAGACAGGACTGAAATAATGTTGAGTTAGAGAGCATAAGTTACACTGAACTACAGTCTTTGTGATATGACATGGCTCTTGCATACATGAGCTCGCAGTACAGTACTTACCTAGAAAACATATGGACAGGCAGGGCCAGTTACCATTTCAGTGTGAATGCTGGATAAGCACTAGGACTCATGTCTAATGGAGGAGAACTATTGAGATTTGCTAGTGGAGGAAGAAGAGTAACTTTTATTTGCAAGCATGACTGGTGGTAGATTATGCATGCACCAGTGTATGGACACATAGTCATGTATATGCAGCTGTCAGTAATTAGACTTAGTGGGCTATTAGCTATAGATAGATAAATAGTCAGACAGATAGATAGATAGATAGATAGATAGATAGATAGATAGAAGATGATAGATAATTTTTCATGAACAAGTTTGTTGGTTTTTGAATAATCAAATGAAGAGCACCTAAAATTAGAAGGAATAAGGAGTTTTGATCTATACTATAATTAATAAATTATTCATATTTTCTGAGGGAAAATAATCAGATTTTCCTTAAAATACTAGAAAAACAGAACATTTGACAGGACAAGTGAATGATGGGGTTGTCATCCCATAGTCACTTTTCTAACCCATAATTGTTCCTGTCTGAAAGAATTACAGCAATGGAAATGGAGAGGAGCCTGAGGAAAAGATCAAGTGACAGAACCAAAGTGGGATCTAGCTCAATGAAAGTCCCAAGGCCTGACACCATTACTGAGGCTATAGAATGCTCTCAAAAAGGGATCGATCACGACTGCCCCCGAAAGACCCAACAAGCAGCTGAGTCAGATGTGGATATTTGTACCTAACCAAGGGACAGAAGCAACTGACGCCTGAGTTGAATTAGGAGAAAGCTGGAAAAAGCTGAGGAGAAGAGTGATCCTGCAGGAGGACTAAGAGTCTCAATTAATCTGGACCCCTGAGATCTCTCAAAAACTGGACCACTAAACAGGTAGCATACACCAGCTGATATAAGGCCCCAACACACCTATAGTAGAGGACTGCTGGGTCTGTGTTCATTCAGGGATGAAGCACCTAGCTCTCAAGAGACTGGAGGCCCCAGGGAGTTTAGAGGTCAGATGGGGTGGGAGAGCAGTCAGAAGGTAGATGGGGCTCAGGGAATGGAATATGGAGTATAAAAAAATTTATTAAGAATAAAATAAAAAGGAAAACCTTGTGTAATATGATTCCCATTCAAGCTCAAATATATATTCAACAATACAAATAAAAATCACAATCAGAAAGAGTAAGTATTATATAAGAATAAACATGAAAATGGATATTAAGCTCAAAAAATGAAAGATATTTGAAAAGTGATAAAATTAACACAATATTCAAGAATTAAATAGAAAAAAATACATTCCAATTTTTTAGAATTTGTTTTTTAATTTTATTTAATGTAATTTTTGTTCATTGTTCGTTTTTTTCTGTGAGACAAGGTCTTTCTATGTATCCCTCAATGTTCTAGAACAGATTGACATGTTCTATAACTCACAGAGTTTTCCCTACCTGTTCTCTTATTAAAGGGACTAAAGCATGTTCCACCACAGTTTCAATTTTAAAAGACAGATGTATACAAGGTGAAGAAATGGCATCATATTGTAAAATTGTAATGACAGTAGGAGATTACAATCATCCTTGTATGAAATGTAATTTAAATGAGACAAACCTATTGGAAACAAACAAACAAACAAACAAACACAGAAAAAAACGACTTCCACAAAATAACTAAAATAACTTTCCATGCAAGAAAATTTTTTATACACAATGTTCCAAAAAAGAATTATCCAACAAATATTGTCTCTATTTTTAATCCTGAAATCATATGAAGAAAAAAAATAATCATTAGAAAAATGTAAAATTATGGTGAAAATCATACATGCTTGTGTCCATATTTCACTAAAAATATACAAACAGAAAGTCTTTTCTTATTTCAAGGGAAATGTAAAAAGTAATGATGAAATGCAGCATCAAATGTATCATATCAATTTTTCTATTTGATGTATTCTTAATGGTAGAACAGTTCCTATAAGTTATACTACGTACATCACTAATGATATTTGTGACTTTATTCAATGCAATAGACAAAAATAAAATGAAAAGTTACAAATAGAAGTATACAGTACAGGATATACTCATTTGTTCTTGATAGATTTGTGTATTCAAAAAGGTTAATAGGATATAAACAAAATATTAGGTCATTTACCAAAATTCCTGTATATAAGGCTCTATAAATAGATGAAAAAATAATGATTTGATTCATAAACTAAACACTACAATCACTAGGAAAAATTGAATAAGTCATTAAAAAACAAAGAAATACTATATGACCACTGATTGGAGAAACCTATTTTGGACACATCCCAAGTCTACCAAAGTTATTCTGTATAAAATCTTAGCTAAAAGAAAACTATATTTGTGATTGATGATGGTTCAGAATATATATGGAAAATGAAAGTGATGAACAGGAAAAAAATTCTTTGTTCATAAAATGCAAGACAGAGCTTGAGCTATCAGCTCTTATATTAATATTCAGATTAGGAGCTTATGAACAAGTGTTCATTTGTAGTCATTTGGTCTATAGTAGTTGTGACTGGGAGATAAAATATTTTGTCTAGGAGGTGGTTGTGAACATTCCATGTCAGAAACATAGACACATTTGTCTCTTTCCACAGTGTCAGAATGTAAAGAATAATAATGAACTAAAGACTGCATAGACTTTGTGACCTTCAACTTGTCAAGTACTCCTGATTTCCCCTGATAACTGGTTATATTCTTAACTATTAATATTAACTCTTTGATCACACATTATACACTACAGAACTAATATTAAGGCTAAAAAATGTCTCCAAAGGGAGAAAGAGTCAAAAGCAGCATTTGCAAAATTCCACTTAGATCTTACTGAAAGGCAGAAGTAAGAGTGATACGTAAAAATGCTATCAGGTATAGTTCAGTCAGATGCAATGGACTCAGAGTCAAGGCCAGCACATGGGATCAGAGTTGAGCTAACCTCAGTGCTAATTATAGTTGTCCAGACAGGCCCATATTATGGACCCTGGAGGCTGGAGTGTTAAGTACAGAATCAAGTAGAGATCAATGATCAGAAAGACCATCAGATAGCAATTCAAGTAGTTTGTATTATCAATGTGGAACCACATCAATGAGCTGAGCTGAAATCTTTGGAACAATTGAAGTTCTCTGCTTTGATTCCATTGAAATACATGCGAGGTGGTCATCTGTGGCCATCATAGTGCTATGGGATTCAAGTGAGAGAGTTACACACTTTCTTCCGTTTGGAATGTTCAATCACCTCATGAGCTTTTTTTTTTTCTATTATGATTCACTGTATAACTCATAAGATCCCAATTTAATTGATACATTTATATGGTAGTTTCATTTCTTCTATTAGGATTAAATTGATGTTCTGACTTATGCCTCCAAAGTTATGCCAGAGAGTATCAACTAGCTTTTATGTTTGTACTGAATATGTGTTAAATGCAGCTTTTAAAATAGAGTCTCAATGCAAAACTCACAGCCTGTAATCCTACTGGTTAGCACAATATGCAGCAACATAGAGTGAATTACAACCATACTTCATAACGCACTACAGCAACAACAACAAAAAGAAATTGGTAAAGTATTTGAATGATCATCACATATGCCAGTAACATGAAATTCTATATGGAAGCAAATTTATGTGTAGCTTCAATATACAGAAAATCTGTGACATTTGGAAGACACTCAAAATCTACACAAGAGCAAACTGACAAAATTCCAACACACAAAAGCATTGTATATATTCATATATGCATACATATATATACATATATTTACATATATAATACACATTCATATATACACACTATATATAAGATTATAATATTTTATACACAGGACTATATTTATATAAATATGAATATATTATTTTAGAGCACCATATTTAATAGTATAGCACTCAAATTTACCCATACAGGTGTCCACAGATGTCAGAAGCCTTCTGTAAGTGGATAACCTTAGCAGATGTCTTTCCTGAGATGGTCAGCCATTTACAAGGTCCACGATGGACAAAGTTTTGGAGGCAAGGCCAAAAATGCATAATCTAAGGATTCATTCTAGCTATTGATATGTTTTTTATTATTATTAAAATTAATAACAACAGTTTCTGAACATTAGCTCACCCTACTGGGCTTATTTTCAGTAGATCAATGAAGATGTACTCTTTAGTATGAATTCTATGTAGACCAGTAGATGATTTCTTAGTATATAATAATGATTCTATAAAAATTTCTATATTATATTAGTTATTGTTAGACTCTTTATAGAAAGGGCTGCAATTAGGGCTCTGCAAATCTTCATGTTTCATGAGCTAATTGCACTCATATAGAAATTAGTCCTGAGTTAGATTTACAATTAAACATGCCTTTCTGGGCACCTAATAAAATCATTATCTGATAACAAAAAATTTCATAAAATGGACTGAACAATTTATTGTATGTGAGAGGACAGAAAATAAAATATTGAATGGGTTTATCTGTACAAAACTTCAGTACTAATCAGATATAATACAAATTATATGGCATCTTGACAGGAACGTGCTAACTGAGAACTATAATTTGAAACTTTCAATCTGGGTAGCTAGTGGCAGATAATGAATGTTTAGTTAGATAACTAGTCTTAATGGAAACACATGTAAACATCTCTGTCGTAACTTCTTATCAATTTGAATTTATGTTTAAACTTTTTCTGCACTTTTTGAAAGAGGGATGCTTTGAATGTCATGTGATCTATTCTCCTAAATATGTGCAAAAACTAGGAATGATGGCATTGAGTAGGGAGAGAGAGAGGAGAAGTGAAGCAGAGTAGAAGCAAAATAAAAGCAAAAGATACAGCAGGAACTAGAAGAATGGAGAGAGATGAAGAGAAAGAGGGGCGACAAAGGTGAGAGAGGCAAGGCAAGAGAGAACTGAGACAGAAGAGAAGCTGCAGAGAGAGCAGAAAACAGCTTCTTCTTACCATGATAGAAGATAGAACAGGCTGCTTCTCACTGTCTTTCATTAAGCTGGAGAAATGTAGAAGAGTTTTTCATTGTCTATGTTATAAAGATTGAAGCTTATTTTCCATCCACAATGAGTAAGTTATTTTCTGTGCTGGTACTGTGCTTTTGACCCATCCACCAGAATGAATATATATATATATATATATATATATATATATATATATATATATATATATATATATATATATAGTTTGTGTGTGTGTTTAAGTATGTAAGTTGATGAGACAGATTGTTAGGCCCAACAAAAAAGATTAATGTGTATATGAATATGTGTATTTAAGTATGTGTGTTTCTATGTACATTTTTATGTGTAAAAGTGCTTCATTCCATGAACCTGACTCTCTTTACCTAGTTCTATAGAAGTTAATTGCTCCAAGTGTCCCTGGAACAGAGAAAGGAGCCCTAACTACCAATCCTTTATTTCATTCCCCACTGTTTTACAACTGACTGTTAATAGACAGAGGCCTGCAGCTTCTAGACTCAGAGTAACTTAGACACAAGACTGGTAAATATTATTTTATAATAAGTAACCTTTATTTTCACTTGACCAATTCTTGCCCCCAGACAACTCTCCACCCTATCAGCTGCCTTCCAGAATGGACCAGCCAAGGATATGGCTCCTGGAAGATTAATGAATTGAATTCATATATAGCATATGTATACAGTTGAATATTATGATGATTGAATGATTCTATGTACAAAGAAGTCTCAAATACTTACTTAGTGTGATTCCCTAAATTTATATTAAGATCCAGGCAAGAGTGGTGATAGGCCAAGTAAATAAGAAACTGAAGACCAGGGTGAAGTTCCTAAAAACAAAACGTAAATGAATATTATTTAAAAAGCTTCAAAGAAAAGGGAATACTACATGTTCAGGTTTTGTCTTTTACTGTCTATTGTAATGCAATGTACAGGCACCTAAGACCTGCAGTCTACATATAGCCCCTGTGACTCTCCCCCCAAGGTAATTCTGATTGATAAATAGCTAGGCAGAAAAGATATAGTTGGGGATTAGGCTTAACTGGCATGGGTTCAAGAAGGAGGAACAAAATGAGGTGCAAGAGAGGAGAAAGAAGAGCCCCCATCATTTAAGAGTAGAGAGACTGTGGCCCAAAGGCCTGCACAATTGGAGCTAAGAGCATCCCAGATAGAACAGAATAAAGAGTAAGTAATAACTCCTGGTTATTACATCCAGATATCCTGATAGCAAAGCCGGAAAATAAGTGCCTGAAAAGAGTGAATATCGAGTCTAAAATTCCTAAACCAAAATTTTGGGGGAAGAATCAACTTTCTGAATCAACAGTAAGAACTAATGAAACCGGATGTGGAAGATTTAGCCCTGTCATTACAGCACGGGAGGTTTTAGATTTCAAGTGTAGCCTAGGTTACATAGGAAGGTCAAGGGCAGGTTGGGTTACATGACATCATGACTGAAAACCAAGTGAGGTAAAGGAGTATTTGATTATAGTAAACCTCTTGCACTGATAAACCAAATACAAGTCTATATACATAGACATATTACTTAGAAAAAAAAGACAAACTATTCAAAACTAATAATCCATTTATATATTTAAGATGAAATAATTTCTTTTGTTATTTAATATTTATTTTGTCTTTTAAAAGTTATTGAAAAATATCCAGGCCAAATAATTTCACTGATAATTCAGTATATCTAAGGTTACAGTAGTGCTGATAGCTATTAATTCTCCAATTTGATTTAAGACTCACTCAACAACAGGGAAGTCATGCCCAATACTGCCTAGGGCTAGTGAAGTCATGGATCTTGGAGGAGAACCTATAACCACCTTACCCCTAAGCCAGTCTTTTATACTAAACCAATATAATCTCTAAATGTATGCTAAATATTTGTCATTTTACCTATAGATAGTGTGTTTCTCAGCCCTCCTCAAGGTAACTTCTCTTTGCAACAGATAGAGATCATACAATACAAACAAAACTCAAATAAAATACAGACCATTAGAACCCAATTCCAGTGAATATGTTCACAAAATACTCCTATACCTAAGGCTCAAAAAACATTACAGAAGAGGGCCAAGAAAGAGTGTAAGAGCACAGGATGAGGAAGTTTCTTGATAAATTTGTCTTCTACTAGTGTCATTCCTATAAAGTCTCACCAACATGACTAAGTAAACATGAACTGCACAAGGACAATGGACATGCCAAAGTTCCTGAAGGAAGCCCATGAGGCCTGAATCCTACACAGAGAACTACAGGCAACTAAGGAATCCTGAATGGAGAAGAAATAGTCTTCTTCAAGGAAGAGCATGTTTGTGACCCAATACCTAATGATCAGCCCTGAAAACAATTGTATAAATGCCCTTATGTAGGCTGAGCAGGCATACTTAGAAATATGTATGTATGTGCACATGTATATAAATTCAGAGTGATTCAAAACCTTAAGAGAAAGATAAAGAAGATCAATACGTATTTCTAGGCATAGCTTTAGGAACATCATGAGAAGCTGAGCGTGGTGGCACACACCTTTAATCCCAGCATTTGGGAGGCAGAGGCAGGCAGATTTCTGAGTTCAAGGCCAGCCTGGTTTACAGAGTGAGTTCCAGGACAGCCAGGGTTACACAGAGAAACCCTGTCTTGAAACACACACACACACACACACACACACACACACACACACAAAAAGAAAAAGAAAGAAAGAAAGAAAGAAAGAAAGAAAGAAAGAAAGAAAGAAAGAAAGGAAGGAAGGAAGGAACACCATGAGGAAAAATTATACTAATATATGTATCTGCATATTCATACACATATTTAGACTTATATTTGCATATACATGCATATTGGTACGTAGCAATTAATAATAAAAAGAGGCCATGGATATTAAATAAAGAAAGGAGAGTTATGTGAGAGTGCTTGGAGGAAGAAACCGAGGCAAGAATTATATAATTAATATCTAAAAATAAAGAAAAACTGGAAAAAAACAATTCAACAAAAATATTCCTAGGAAATAGAAAGATGAAAACTTATTAAATTGTATTGCATCAACATGAGTTTAGAGTTTTCTAGGTTAAGAAAGACCCAAATGCAATCTACATATTAATTTTCACACAAATAAACAAATGTACTGTTAAATGAAATACAAGCATATTGAATTCATTAGTAGAGAACAAAAGTATTTACCTGATAAGAAAAGAGCTGTTTCTCAGATAGGCAAAGAGATTTGGTCTCTCTAAAGTCAGAGTAGTTCAAAATTTAAGAAAATCTTAGATGAGTTCAATATGTATTTCTGGCTACAGTTGTAAAACTATCACATGGCAAAATTTATACTAATTTTTTTACAAAGCACTCATAAAAAATAAAGAGGAATTCTGTGTGTGTTTAAGTGTACACATGTATATATTTGTATGCATGCATGCATGTGTGTGTGTGTGTGTGTGTGTGTGTGTGTGTACATGTGTGGTGTGCATATGTTTGTTCATGCATGTCTATCCAACCTTCCCTTCTCTTAAATAGTGGGTCCTCTGTCAAGACATTCTGTGATATAGTGGTATTTTACTCCATCTTGGCCATATCTGACATGAGACTCAGGTTTTCACCTAAACATACAACTGGATTGCCAGCTAGTAAGAGCTGAGAGTGTCTATATCTTACTGGCTTAGCTATTAGAGTTGGTTTCTTTTCCTCTTCCATACCATGGAGCTATGGGACTGAAAGCTGTATTTTGGTTATATTTTTCCATGGAATTTTCCTTCTTTTCCTCTGTAATTTTTGCTTATCTTTTAATTACCTTAATGGAAATAAGCAAAAAGATTTCATCTCTCTAAAGATATAGTAGTTCAAAATTTTAAGAAAATCTTAGATGAGTTCAATATGTAGTTCTGGCTACAGCTATAGAAATATCACATGGCAGAATTTATGTTAATTTTTCACAAAGTGCACATAAGTTCACTCATCAAATCTGTCCTTCCTTTCCCCGTCCCCTCTATCTCTTACCCCCCCCCCATTCCCCTCACGCCCCTCTGTCACCTCTCGCTTGCTTTTTCTTCTGGAAAAATGCTATTTTAAAATTATTATTAATTTCTTTTTCAACAAGTTATAGAGAGTGATCTAGCCTACCATCTTACCCAAAAGTCACAATGATATCACTACAAATTACTTTTCAAGCTTACCTCTTATGAGATTTAACATTCAAATACCTGCTCTGACTTACAAGTATTAAATAAAAATAGCTTTGGCTCTCTCCAAAAGACTATTTGTTTCTACTGAGGAAGTGTTATAAAATACAGAATAAAACAGAAAAGAAATTCTAAGACAAGGCATCAACTTACCAAGAAAATAGAGATGATTTAGTTACCTAGACTATTCAAATGCTGTCCATTTAACTACTAGAGAGAGAGATGATTGAAGCAGACAAACCATTAATTTGATAGAAGAAATAAAACTGAGCTCCAGGCAACTTATTTATATAAATACAGTTTTGATTCAATGGGGAGTCACTGAGCATTCGAGAGTTTCAATGTCTAAGATTCAACCAAAACATGCGAGGATGAATAACTCAAGGATCTACTCAAGGAGAAGGCAAATAATAGTGTAATTGCCCGATCTATTAATAAAATCACTGAGATATATGGAACAGCAATGAATAAGAACAGTATGCTTGCTTCTAAAAGTCTCATCTTAGAACATGAAGAGTAACGAATCTCAACTTTTCCAGGTAGAGAGCCATGATAGTATTTAGTATTGATGAGCTAACATGGCAAAATATAATAAGACCCCTGATAATATTAATGATTAAAACAAAGGAGGGGTAAACTTGAGGAGACTGGGTATGGAGGCACTGTATAGAATTAGAGGTGGTAGTGTTAGAAGGACCTCATTAAAATACTTTGTATAAACATATAATTCTTAAAATAATAGATAAAATATGATTTTAAGACCATATGTATAATTTCATTTGTATGTCATTTTTTTTCAGCTTTCAACCATTCTACATCACAAAAGGAAAAATAGAAAGATCAACAAAAGGAAACTCTCTCTTCTTCCTTTCACTGAACTTACGTGGAGGGATATCTCTGACAGCTGTAGCAGTGACGGAATCCTGGATCATAGTCCACACCATGGTTCTCACAGGCCATGAGCAATAGTTCCATAGGTTTAGCTGTCAGACCCTCAGGCTTTTGTATTCTTACTTTCGCCCTCACACTTCATTTACATCTTCACATGTGGAGAGATTTCTCCCTATAAGTTGATGTAGAAAATCATTTGTTTATGTAGAAGTTCAAGGAGGCTACAAATTAGCCCTTTATACACACACACACACACACACACACACACACACAAAATTGGCCTCCTAATAATACCTCCCTTTATAGAGGCTTTGCAAGGGCTTTATTCCCTATCCATGTGGTATTTAGAGATTAATGGGAATGGTGTCCACATATTTGTGTGGCGGCCAGACTATACCACTTATCTGCAGCCAGTGTCAGGGCCTTATGACGATTAATCACCTCTCTGGTCCCTGAAATAAAATCTGCATTGTACACTTCTTGGACCGAGGAGAGGAATGGGAATGGTATGGTTTTGGGCTGCTTCTCATCATTAATTTTCAATTATGATTTCAAGAACCAGTTAAGCCTCACATTGGAGGGCAGAGGGTAAAAAAGCTCTAGGGAAGATTAATAAGGGCCACATGGAGGGAGGAATCTGGGAATTATAAAGTCTTTTTTTTTAACAAATGAAAAATAATACACAATTTATAAAGTTTCTCACAGGGCAGTATAAAATATATCCAAACTAAAGTCACAGGGAGGGCAAAAACAGAGAGACTTTTTAAAAGTATAAATAAAAGAAACTGAGCTATTACCTGACTTGGAATTAAAAATGTAAACCCACGTTTTGCGACTATTTAAGATCATTGTTTTCACTTAGAATAACTTTATGAATATGTCTTCAGCTCTCCTGAAACTTTTCTTAGTGTAAGGATATTGTTATAGTATCTTAGTCTTTTCCTTCTGGTGTGAAATGAGCAAACCTAGAAACTCTTCTTAAAAGAGGTGATGGATAAAGGAAACATATTCAGGAGTTTAGAAATGGCTTTGATAGAGAGTATTACAATCTTGCAACATTTTAAATATTATAAATAAATATTATTTTGAATAGAAGTAACTAAATACTTGGAGACAAACCCTACAAAACGCATTGCAGTTTAGAGGAAAGATAGTTGACATCCCACTGTCCAAGTCCATTTCTGAGTCCATGATGCCTTTTAGTCTTTAGCAACTGAACTTGAAAGCGCTTATTCTGAGCTGTATGTTTACATCACAATGAAGATATCATTTTGTCCATAGAGAATGCTATACAATAAACCATAATGGATATTACTCAAACTTAGATAGTGTTTCCATTCAACAACTACATTCCTTTGTGTACATGTGTGTACTTGTGCATCTATGATTGAATATGAGAGAGAGAATATGTGTGTATACATGTATATGTGTGTTTACAAGAATTTGCATGTAGAAGCCAGAGAATAACCCTCATGTGTTGTTCCTCAAATGTCATTCACTTTGATTGTTGAGATAAGGTCCCTCACTCACTTTGCTGTCATCAATATACTTGTCTGAGTGGCCAATGAGTGTGGTCTCCCTTCCCTCCATGCTGGCTCAAGGCTGGGAGCTCAGACCTGATGTCTCTGAGGACATGCCACAGGAAGCCACATACATTGTGGTTCTCCAGTCAAGGCTGGTTTCCATTGTTGTGCTAATCTACACCTCCCTTCTCTGGAGGCTGCTGCCTGTCACTGTGCTAGCCTTGCCACATCAGGGACCCTGCTTCCAGCTGGGACATTCCACAACTTCCAGCCACCTGTGCAGAACTGATGGGAGAGTAGGGTTTTCCCTGGAGATTAGGCAGAGAGATTTTTCAGTAAAGATGCTGACATATTTTGACCGGAGAGCTGACTCAGTGTTTTATTTTTTTTCTCTCCCAGCTAGTCCTAATGATCTCCAGTCCACCTCCCAGGGAACCCAGGTTTTGTGGGGGACTGCGAGTCGGACCCCAACAAGTGAGCTTCTGGCATCTACCTATCTCAAATATTTGCAGCACACTTGGCTTTTATACATGTGCCAGTGGATCAAACTCAGATCCTTGTTTGTGTGGCGCATACACTACCGATTGAGGAATGGGAGATGAGGAAATGTGGGAGTGCTGACGGAGAGGGGGATATCAGCCCGATTGTAAATAAACAAAATAATAAAAATAATAAGAAAAATAACTTTACTATAAATGTTTTGGAAAGCTCAGCTGTTATCTGCAAATTCTCTGTAAGTCTACTTAGCCTAACTGCTCATGGATATCCTCTGCATATTGGCTTCTAAATGACAGGAAGAGCAGAGCCTTGCTGGTAATCAGTGCTAGGTAGGAATTCAAAAGAGTATAAGCCATCTGCTTTATCATAATTCATAAGAGAAGTTTGAAGAAAACCTCAAAGTTAGGGATGGCTCTGCTGGCTCATTTTATGTCATCCTGACACAAGTTAGCTACCTGAAAGTAGGTAATATCAATAAAGAAAATGTCCCCATATTATCCAGCTGTTGGGCATTTTCATTGTTAGTGATTAATGTGGGAGGGCCCAGCCCAGTGTGGGTGGTTCCCTCCCTGGGCTAGTGATCCTAGGTTCTATAGGAAAGCAGGCTCAGGAAGACAGAGAAGCAAGCCAGTAGAGAGCACTCCAAGACACCTCTCCATCAGGGCCTACACACAGATTCCTGCCCTGTTTGAATTGATGTCCTGATGTCCTTCCATGGAGAACACTGATTTGGAAGCACACACCAAATAAACCCATTCAACCCAAGATGCTTCTGGTCACCTTGTTTCCTCACAGCAATAGTAACACTAACTAGGACAGTCCATCCTTCTCACATTCCATAATAAAAGTATTTGTCATTCTATGAAGTTTTAATTAAAAATAATCAGTGTTCAGTAGGTTAAACTCCGGAATAAATTTTTCTCCTGTGCAGCTTTGAATATCCCTGGATTTTGATAACACTAATTAACATGAGGCTTATGTCCTAGATTACAGATCACACTTTAATATAAAAGGTTAATTTCTTTGAGATATGAAATTGAGTTTCAAGGTGTTGGAGATAGAATAGAGAAGATATCTAAGGAACTGTTAGAAGAGAAATGCAATGTTCGCAGGAAAGATGGTGAGTTTTGCCGCCATTAGACCCCTACATTAGTATTGTACTTTACTATTAAATTTGGAGACCTTGAAGGAGCTATTCATTTTTTAAAAATCCCTGCCGAGGTCCAGCCTCAGTGTAAGGAGGGTCCTAAGGAAGGCAGGAATGGGAAAGGAATAATGACTTGCAATCAGTAGTAGGTACAAACTGCTAGTTCGGGTATTCTGTCTGCTCCGTGATGATTCTCAGTATTTTCTATTCCTCAGCTTAATCCTTCTTCACCTTAATTCTTCATCTTAATAACAAGAGAGGGCCTGAACCCTGTCTTTTCTTTGCAAAATCGACATCATTAAGGCTTTGAACATTGTTAATAACTATCAAAAAGTCTTAAATTTACATAGACTCTATGAGTCCCAGATCAATAATGCCAGCCTCCATTTCTTCAGAGTAGAACTGGGCACAAAGCAAAAGCACCTGTCCTTACATGTTTACACAGCCTGTTCTTTTTTTTTTTTTTTTTTTTTTTTTTTATTTTATTTATTTATTCCCTTGTTCCGGTCAACCTCGCTCGCTCTGCTCGACCCCGCTGGCTCCGGCCAGCCCCACTTGCTCCCGGCCGCCCCCGTACAGCCCCGGCTTGTTCCAGCCAGCCCCGCTCGCTCCGATCGGCTCCGCTTGCTCAGGTTTGGCCCCACTCGCTCAGGCCCTGCTAGCTCCGGCGTCCCCGCTTGCTTCGGCCGTCCCGTTCGGCTCCGCTCGCTCCGGACAGCCTGGCTTGCTCCGGTTGGTCTCTCCAGTCCAAGGATTCATTTCTTATTATTCTTCATAAGTATGCTGTAGCTGACTTCAGACGCACCAGAGGAGGGCGTCAGATCTTGTTACGGGTGGTTGTAAGCCACCATGTGGTTGCTGGGATTTGAACTCATCACCTTCGGAAGAGCGGTCGGGTGCTCTAACCTGCTGAGCCATCTCACCAGCCCCACAGCCTGTTCTTTAAGGAAAGCTGGGCAAAGAAAGCTCTTTCAGTTTCCTGTTAGAGCAGACAATGGTTTTTTAACTATTTTCATATAAAAACAGAAAGATAACAGACTACTAAAATTAAAATAATTCCTTTAAAATTTTGAATTTATGTCAGTAAAATGGTTCACTCTCTCTATCTTTCCAGACATTATTATCTCTAATTCTTCAAACAGCTAAAAAAAACATAGTACTGGTGTTTTATATGCTTCTACATCATCTTTTAATTATCTAATCTTCATTTCCTCATACTTGGAATTGCATTCCCTGATGTTGTCTTCTGGTAATAGTATTTATTCCTAAATCATATAGAATTTCCTATTTTTTCTATCTCTACCTTTTCTGCCTGAGACCACTTTAACTCTCTATCCTTAATGTCCCCAAGTTCACCCTGGCTAATTAGTGCAGCCATCATTGGATCAGAGGGTATATGTGTCTCCTCATGATTTTGCATTCAAAGCTAAGTCTGGCAATGAACTATTTCTACAGAAGATTGTCTAGGCTTTTATAACCCTTGTGGCTATATTGTTTAGATGCTTTCCCATAGCCCTAAAGGCCAAGTGAAGGGCCTGTTCCTCATCCTCCACAGCCTCATGACCATCTCCATTCCTCATTCCTGAAAACCGCATTTGTTTCAATTATTATGGCGTGATTAGCTCTGAGTAATGGGGGAGGTATATTCCCAGGAAGAAAGATTGAAAGTAGAGTAGTAAAGACAGCAGATCAGCTTCAGGGCAACAGCAACAATCAGCACTTTTGGGGATCATGCGGATCAACGGCCTGGCAATGCTCCAGGGGCAGGAACTGTCTCAAACCTCCCCTTACACAGCCATACCAGACCAGGCATTTCCCTCTTTTTATTTTAATTACAGAGCCCACTTCCATTGTGATTGAATTTACTGTGTGCTAGATCTGCTTGATGAACACTAGAAAAAGAAACAATACAAGGAGAAATAAGCCCAGATCGATCCCTCCATGAAATCAACAGAATAGTCCAGGATGATGAGGAGATATGTATAAGCACTACAGAAGCAAAGGTCCCGGACCCTTTTTCCACAGAAGTAGATCCAGTGTTTGACTCACCAATCTCAACTATTCCTCCATGCAAAGTGTCAATATCAATAGACAAGTGAGTATTATTCCATAATACTTCAAGGTTAGATTAAATTTTATTCCATTTCTACTCAGAAATACTATAATCTAAAGCAGTAACTGAACTGAAAGCCCAGGCTTAAAATATCGAATTTGGTTTCCCATAAAGAGAACTGCTTCCTCTGAAGCATTAGGTCTGTTCTGAAGACACTGTCAATGGTCTCTTGTAACAGCAATGCAACTGAGACATTTTTATTAGATATTTTCTTTATTTACATTTTCAATTTTATCCCCTTTCCTCACTGCCCCTGGGAAAACCCCCTATCACACCCCCCTCCTCTCTCCACTGCTCACTAACCTACCCATTCCTGCTTCCCTGTTCTGTCATTCCCCTATACTGGAGCATAGGGCCTTCACAAGACCAAAGCCCTCTCCTCTTGTGGATGTCCTACAAGGCTATCCTCTGCTACATATGTGGCTGAAGCCTTTGGTTGGTGGCTTATTCCCTGGAAAGTCTGGGAGTACTGATTGGTTCATATTGTGCTTTCTCCTATGGGTCTGCAAACTGCTTCATCTCCTTGTGTCCTTTCTCTAGCTCCTTCACTGGGGACATTGTGCTCAGTGCATTGGATGGCTGTGAGCATCCACTTCTGTATTTGTCAGGCACTGGCAGAGCCTCTCAGGAGACAGCTGTATCAGGCTCTTGTCAGCAAGCACTTGTTACTTGTTAGCATCCACAATAGAAAACTGATCTACATGATGAGCAGTATGAACTTCACCGACAAGAGATGTGGTAGATAATGCAGAACTAGAGATCCCTCCAATTAATGCAGGACCTCCCGATATTAAGGCTGCCACAAAACTTTTTTTTATCTTTTAAGTGTTAAAGTGGCTTGGTGAAGAGCTTCAATATCAGCATTATAAAACCAAAAGCCAGTAACGTTAACAGGCAATAAAACATAAGATGGCTAGCAGAGTATGGCATAAACATCTTTAGAATTAGGCCCAACACAACCAGACCAAACACAATTAGTACATGTATAATATCTTTACAGAAGACTTCCTTATTAACCAAGTCTGGAGCCCATTCATGTCTTCAAAGAGTTAACATTAAGTTTTTCTTCTGTTCCAATTTTCAGTTTGATCTAGATGTCAGATTTTTGAGTAATAAGAATTCTATCCCAGGGAGTGAAAATGGCAAATTTCATGAAAAACGATCCTGGGTTGGTGGAATTTTCAGCCTTATTTTCAAGGTTCATTACGATTCTTTTATGTTGTTAAGCCGATGTCACTAAATGTGCTTTTATGGTTGTATAATGCCAATGAAAACCACTGTAGAACTGGAGATTTACGTAGTCAGTGTGTGAGAGGAAATCCCTCATTCACTGGCCACAGCATGTGTTAAATCTCAAATTTGATGAGACTGACACTCGTTTTTATTTATAACGACAGCTGCCTATAAGCTGTGCAGACAAGCGAGATTAAGAATTTCCTGATAGGTTTTCTCTGAAGATCATGTGGCAGGAAAGACTCAAGATTTAGCTATTATTATAGAAAATACAAATTCTCTTCCCTAAGAAGTACCTCTAAGAAGTAATTGTAGCAATTGACCATTTCAGGGGTGGGGTGGAAGAGAAATAAGCCTAGTTACAAAATTAAGAAACACTCTGACTTCATGCTAGAAAATGCACCAATAAAATGTATTTTATCTTTAATAATAGTTAAATCATTTTCATATCAAGAAGAATTGATGGTTTTTCTATGCTCAGAGAAATTTTTAAAAGGAGAAATATAATGAACTTCAAATGTATTCCTTGGGGCTGGTAAGGTGGCTCAGCATGTAAAAGCACTGGTTGTGTTTCCAGACATCGAGACTTCGATTCTCAGGAACAACATGCTGGTACAAGACCATCTATAAAGGGATTTGATGTTCTCCTCTGGTATGCAGGTGTGCATGAAGACAGAGCCCTCACACATTTTAAAAATCCATAAATTAATATATTTTAAATTTATTCCTTATGGAAAGAAAAGGTGGGAGAGAAGATAATTGGAGAACGGGGAAAAGAAAATTGGAAAAATACAGAAGGGAGCAGAAGAAATGGATAAGATTTTTTAAAAATGGCCCAGAGATGAATTGATGATAATGCCATGAAAGCCAGGCTTTGGGTTTTTCAATTATTATGACCGAGAGAATCTATATGCATTGATGGTAACCCCATTAAATCACCTATAACATTGATCTTACTTTGACCCTAATTTACAGCTTATTAAAGCGTTAAAGACAGGGGGATAAAAGCATGGTGTTTACAGCAGTTCTTGGAGCAATGTTAGTTTCCTAAACTTGTTATCTGCAGGTGTGATTACTTAAAGTGATTATGTAAGTTCTGAAGACAGACCTAGGACCTTTTCCATTCTTTCCTCAGAGTCTACATTTATCCCAAAGGTGATGGCAAATTTGCACTCATTCAGTGTCTCTTTTGTTCATATACTCATTTCTGCTGTTTATGAAACTTCTATGTTCCAATTTTCTTTTTCTCTCTAAAGAGCCCTGGCTTCTGTTAAGAGTTCCTGTGAATGGTCAATGCCCCAGTGTAAGGGAATGCTAGGAGTATGAGGTGGGAGTGGGTGGGTAGGGGAGCACCCTCACAGAAGCAAGGGAAGCAGGATGGGATAGGGGTTGGTGGAGAGGAAACCAGGAAAAGGGATAACGTTTGAAGTGTAAGTAAAAAAAAAAAAAAAAAAAAGTAGATTCAAGTCATCCACAAATCCAGAAATTCTGACCTCTAATGCCACAGAATGTATTTAGAATGACATCTGTATCAGACATAATTGGTGGAATTGCCTAGAGCCATCATTGAAATAGGTTGGACCTCTATCCACTATGATTAAGAATCTCATGAGATATTATAACACAGAGAGAAAAAGGATGAATGCCATATGGAGAATGGAGGTACACTTTCTATAGCCAACCAATACTACAATGCCAAGAAAGCCCGGTTACAGACCCCTTTTTTCCTGGCCCTAAGAGAGCACAAGCCCTGTCAACAGCTTAATTTCAGACTTCTGGCCTCTGGAGCTGTGAAATACCATGTGTCTGCTGTTAGATGGGCAGTTAGGAAAGTTTCACAGTCCCATGGTAAGGACTTGATACATGGTCAAATTGCTAAAGTTTATACATGTGGGAACACCCACATACTGAGAAAAAACCTTCTCCCTGGGAAATGGGGATTCTGTGCTCATGATGCCTGGACACGGTAGTACTTGCTGCCTTTAGTAGGATATTTTCCTCCTTGTGTTTGAGGTTTAAAGGCAAGTAACTAGAATATTCTAAGTAGGCAGGTTTCTCACTATACTAGTATATGTTTGCCGGCTATACTAAAGAAATAAATAATAGAAAAACACTGACACTTGCAGTTTTTATTGAATTGCTACTTTGAGGAAGTATATACATTGAATTTTAAATTGAATTTAAAATCAATTTAGAAAATAGCTAATTTTTAGGAACTTTCAAAGAAACACATACAAACACACTAAGATTACTAACTATAGGAATGCTAGGGTAGAGGTGTTCCTGGCACTATGTGAACGTGGATGAAGAAAATATTGATATTACAGAGATATTGCTTGGAAGAGAAGCTGAATGTGCCCAGAATGTGTTCATTCAAACTAGTGATTAAGAGAGCATTCACAATTCCCATGGCACTAAAACTGAGCTTTGCAAAATGAACACAGATTTATTCAACAGAGAAAATATAAAAGGGCAGGGGGCCCCAGCCCATGTATACTCATACAGAGATCACTTTTGTGGTGATGTGAAGGCAAAAGTTAGATTTCTGAACAAATATCAAAAAATGAAGCTGAGAAAGAAATGAGGATTAAGGCTGAAACACAGAAAGACATGAATAAGACTGAGAAGTACCTAACTTAGTTGTCCTGGAATACGGAAAGATTTACGTTCCATCAGACATGTTTTTAATGTTTAATCAGAACAAGTTTAAAGTCATATAATTTTTCCTCCACAACTTCTCTTCCTTGATCAGAATGGTGTCAGTGTATCAGAAGCCTGCTCATTTAGTAATTCTGCTTGAAAGGGCTGGGTCTTCACCTATGGCCAAGTAATCTTTAAGCCTAAATATCTCCGAATTTCATAATGTCTTAAGCCAGGTATAAAGTTGGTAGTGAGGATAAGACAACTTAGGACAATCGCTTTTGACTTACAAGCATTAAATCCAGGTTTGATTCCTTATTTGGGCATTGTTACATGCTCTGAACATTGTAGCTCCCTCATTTGCTTAGATATTTACTATGTCTCCTCAGCATGTCCTGGGGACCACCACATTGTTTTATGACAAGTGGGAGCTGTCCCAGCAATTCTTCCAGTAGGCTATAAGTTGCTAAGCATGTTGCCCTATTTAATATGAGCAGCTGTTAGAACACTAATAGTTGTTGAACATCGATAATGAGATACACATTGATCTGCTGGCTCGCATAGTTCATCCTCATTAAATATGTTAGTATTTTATAGCTTAAAAAATTGAATGTTCCTTAGAAACATGTGCTATGGAAGCTTGGACTCTAGACCATAGGAAGTGGGGGACCAATGGTGAGAATTTTTCAGAGAATGGCAGGTCATTGTCTGCTTTTACTTCCTGATATTCATAACTAAAATAGACTTTTTCTCCAACATCGTGATGTACAAGGCTGCCACCGAGCAGAGCAGCAGAGCAAGGAACCTGTTTGTAACCTTTATACTACTGAAAAGAAATAATTATTTTTCCATTACATTGCTAAAGGAAAAACCAACTTTGGTGTTTTGCGATATGAAAGAAAAGTTAACTAACACATTATAGCCCTATATTTTGTTCTCTAGCCAAGACTGCCATTCTAAAAGACCTAGTGGCTTTCATGGAAAATTAGAGGAAGAGATATGCTTAACATTTGGGGCTGGCTTCATAGTGAATGTTCTTGCTGTACACAGGATCTGTAATCTTCAACATTGAAGTTTATATTAGAAAGATTTGAGACAATAGTGCACCTATGCTAATGCAGTATTCGTCTTCTTCTCTGTTTCTGTGGTGGTTGTTGTTGTTGGTTCGTTTGATATATATATATATATATATATATATATATATATATATATATATATGTAGTTGAAAGGTAGCCAAGTCCTGCTTCCAGAACTGCAACTAAAATCCAGCATCAAGGGACATTTGGACATTTGGAAATTTGCCAAAATTGGGAGGTAACTAATTTCCATTGACACATTTTTTTCCAATAACTCTCCAGTATGAAAAATTGTCAAATTTTTATCGTCTAGATAAGAATTTAAGATGGGGAATAAGTTGAAAATGGCTCAAGGACATATGCATAACACTAGTATTTGTTACATATATAGTTAATATTTCTTAAAAGAAATAAGGAAAAAAGGGGACACACGAATCTCTGATATTGGTCAACACTCTCCAGACTACACTTTTAGAACAGAAAGAAATAGAATGTCTCTATTTTTGCTATGAGGCACAATTAGCAGTCAGGCACTAAAGATTTCTGTGTATGGCTTTCCATTTTCAGACAGAAAATAATATCTGCTTTTAACAATTTACCTATCTATGTGACTAAATATAAGCCAACGAAAATTGTTCATATTCATGCCACAGAGGGAGATCCGAGGTTGAAAAAATAAATCAATTATAATCATCGAGAGGCCCTGGAAAATGCTAACTGCATGACAGAAGGAGCTGCTAGCCGAAAAAGTTCAATGCAATCTTCCTTATTCATAAGATGAGAGAGTAGATTGGGGACACAGTTATATCTCCAAGAAATACCAAGCTCCTGAGGTGGGACAAGCAGCCAGCATCACTTTGGGTTTTATTTTACAGAGCTCCACACTCAAAGAACTACTTGTTAGAAGGGGAAGAACTAGCATATACACACAAACTGTTAAGTAATCTTTTGTTGTTGTTGTTCAAGGTCATTTCCAGTAAGCCCCTTGGGACATAGCAACAACTTTGTCAATACACTCTAATGAGACGGCATTAAAGAGCTTATTAAAATGAATTACTTGAGAGGATTCATTCGTTACATTGACTGAGCCTGTAAAAACAAACCAAAACCAAAACAATAACAAAAAAAAGCATAAACTAGTCTTGAAGTCATAGAACTGAAGGCAATAGAACTGAACGTTCATTGAGCATTTGTGTTTCAATAATCCAGAAGGATAGTATGCTACTGATTACAACTCGCAAGTATGACCTACCTAAGCAAAAGTTTGCCTTTGTATATGTAAAATATTGCAAGCTTATGCATTCATATTATGCAGGTGGCCAAAAAAGAACATCAAGTCTCTGAAAGCTGGTATTAAGGCCATTTTTTCTGTTACCTGGCATTTTATATGGGTGCTATGATCCAGACTACAGTTGTCACAATTGGAGATCAAGCTCTCATAACGACTGAGTTATCTCTCTAGATTCTAATACAACCTGTAAGTATAAAAGGATACACTGCTGCAGGTTTTTTGTGTCTGATAATCTATATAGTATATGCTTCAATTATTTACTGAACATAAAAATCTCTCCCAGCAATTATGCTTGAAGCATAAATTTCTTCTTTATGCCCACATGCACTTTTTATGATTTCTATGCTGAACAACAGTAGGGAATAGTTCATGTTTTAAAGAAGTGAGACAACAGTAAATCTTGAAACTTTTATCAAGTTCTTAAAAGTGATAATGAAGATACCAGAAACTAGAACAATATTTTGGGTGGGAAAAATCTTTATAAAAACTGAACTTTTCTATTTATTTATTTATTTATTTATTTACATTCCAGATTTTATTCGCCTCACCTGGTCCACCCTCCTTCTGTTTTTCTTATTCACCCACCTGAGAAGTTAGCTGTTCAATACAAATAGTGTAGGTCACCTGCAAAACACATAGAATAATTGTAACTGCTCTAGGAGCCTTTGAAGTTATAGATTGAGCCAGTGGGAAATTAGCCAGATTGCCATTACAGCAGAAAAGTGCCGGAAGGCCCCAGCAGCCGGTGTAATTATGCAAGCTTTGTGAGCCTTGAACATTTTGTGATTGTAATGTGTGCTCTCAGCCTTCATAAAGTTCTTGACCAACCTGCATCCTTTAAGCTTCTTTCTGGCCTAAGGCTGAGTAATGAAATAGGGAGAGAAAAACAAATATTGCATAATATTTTTTTCATAACAGAGCTTTCTCTGCATGTGTTTGTGGCTTACACTCATACTTTTGGTCTTCAGTTAACAGCCTGTCTCAGAAACAATGCCCTTTGAATGGAGCCTTTGCCTAAAGAACAGACATACACACAGCTGTGTGTGATTACAGAAGCTGAATAATAAAATAAGCCAGCTGGGGACAGGCAGAGGTCATTGATAAGATAAGGGACTCATCAGTGTCTTAAATTTTCAAGGAAGGATTCTGGGGTATGTAAGGACTCAAGTGGGAAGAATGTGAACTTCTTTATTGGAAGTAGAATAATTAAAGGAAAGGGTAGAAAAGAAAACCGTGCCTCTGTTAGTTACTGTCGCTGTGATGTAAAACCATGAAGAAAGCTACATGGGAAGGAAATGTTTGGCTTATACTTCAGCATCACTGTTCATCAGGAAGAATATCATGGCAGAAACTAAAATAGTACAGGGACTTGTTAGGATCTGAAGCAGAGGTCCTGGAGGAATACTGGTTCCTGGCTTCCTTCTCATGGCTTGCAAAACCTGCTTTCTTGCAGAACACAGGACCATCAGCCTAGGGGTGTTTCCATCCACAAAGAGCTGGTTCCTCACCCATCAATCACTAAGAAAAAAAAAATTTTTTTTTTCAGGCTTGCCAATAACCTAATACTATAGAAGCACTTTTTTTTTTTTTTTTTCTAAGTTTCCTCCTCTCAGATGTTTATAGCTTAGGTTAAATTGACATAAAACTACCCACTATGCAAACTTTACAATTCAAATACCATTACAGTCACAAAAGACCAAACCCTAAGTGAAGGGGAAAATTATCATTCTCATAAGAAAGATTTCTATTGCCTTTTTACTTGTGTCTGGAGAAGGAATTCCAGATGAACTGAGACTAGAGGATGAATGTGTCCCATCCAAGTCCAGGAGTGAAATGTTTCTTGTGTGTGACCTTTGATTCTTCTGCAGATCCCTTGCCAAAGACAGCACTACAGACAAGGAACATATGCCTGGGAATATTCAACACAAACATTGTGTATGACATTCACCTTAAAATTTGAAAGGCAGAGATCACATTAAGAATGTAGAGAAATTATCAATTCTCCCCATATACAGTTCCCCATGCACACAAAGCTCATTAATCAGGAGTTCCAGAGCCCCCTGATACTCTTTGAAGCCTGCAAGCCCTCATTAGCAATAAGTGATGCCCCCAAAGAGAGATTTCTTATTTCATTCTCTCCAAGGAATAAAGGAACATTTCTCTAATCTCTCAGCTAACCCATGTTGCTTGCATACAATAGTCTCTCTCTCTCTCTCTCTCTCTCTCCAGATAAGAACTGCTAGGTAAAGAGAAGTCTACTGCTGCTGGCTAGCTAGCAGTGATTCAAGAGTGAGCATGTGATCATGCATTTCATACTCCACTGTTCACAAGACCATCGCTTGCAAACTTGGTTTTACACTCTCAAGGAGGAGCTAGAATTTCCTTGATACATTTCTGGATTCAAGAAATTCAGTTCACAAAATAAACCAAAGACCTCTTTCATCACTGGCGTCCTGTAACTTTACAAAGTATAACCATTCTGCTGCCTCACTTGAAAAACATCTCTGTAATTAAACGTTCAAAGAAACAGAAGAGATTGTTTTAAAATTGCACGATTAACTCTGCTATTTACGTTACTTTACATCCGTTGATTTACAAAGAGGAGTAAGGAAAGTATTGTCAAGTAGTGTTTAGTACATTTTTGTATTTCTTAACACCAAATTCCAAACAAGTACCCGTGAATAAATGTGACCAAATTATAAAAATTGTGAGAATAATGATTCGATCCTTAAATATAATCTCACAATGATTTCCTTAGTATTCATTCTCTCCATGTATCTGTGATTTTCTTTGGTAGCTAGAGAATGAATGCACACAATTACAAAAATGTTGCTCTCTGAATACTTTCAACTGTCTTCAAAAGACATAAAGATTCTACAGATTATTGTATATCTAACTGGCCTATATAGTGCATTTTTAAGAGCAGGTATGATCCATATGTACACTGTCATATGTAAGCAACACACACACACACACACACACACACACACACACACAAACAATCTCAACCCAGTTCTACAATGGAATTTTCTTTGGGCAGGTCATGTATTTTCATAGATATTTTGGGGAAAAACAAATATAATTTTTGGTTGGTTCTTTACTCTCTTCCATCTGTGTGTGTGTGTATATATATATATATATATATATATATATATATATATATATTTTTTTTTTTTCCAAGACAGGGTTTCTCTGTATAGCACTGGCTGTTCTGGAACTCACTCTGTACACCAGGCTGACCTCTTTCTCCCAAGTGCTGGGATTAAAGGCATGTGCCACCACACCCGGCTCTATCTGTAGTTTTTAATCCAACTTAAATAACAGTTGAGAAGACTGTGATTTTTTTGTTTGGCGACAGACATTTTTCTGTTTTCCCATTTAATAGAGAGAATTTGGGCATCCTGTCTTAATCTCTTCTCGGTTACTTTTGTTTATTGACTGAATTATTCTTTTTAAATTTTTTTTTGTTTATTCTTCTTTCATATGTTACTTCTGAACTACAGCCATCCCAATCTCCTTCCATTATCCACTCCTCTTCTAATTCCCTTAAGTAAGAGATAGGCCTCACAGAGATATTAACCAAGCATAACAGATCAAATTGCAATAAGATTAGGAACCTCTCCTCATATAAAGACTGGAAGTGGCAACCTTATAGAAGGAAAAGCATCACAATAGTAGGCAAATATTCAGAGACATATTTTGCTCCCAGAGTTCCACAAGAGTTTCATAAGAAGACCAAGCTACACAGCCATAACATTCATGAGAGGGCTTAGGTCAGACCCATGCAGGCTCCCCTGATTGTCTCTCAGTCTCTGTAATCTCATGTAAGCCCAGGTTAGTTGATTGTGTAACTTCTCTTTACCCCGCTGGCTTCCAAAATCCTACTTCTCCCTCATCATCAGTATTCCTCAAATTCTGCTGAACATTTGGCAGTTTTCTGCAGCTGCTTCCATCAATTTCTAGATTAAGCCTTTGTTGTCTTATCCTTAGAGTCTGTTATTTTTTTCAGACATTCCGTTTTTTTCACATTATTCTGACTAAATGAACCTTGAGCAGATATTTTGTAATTTCCCATCTCTTTGGGTTTTATGCTTGTTCACAATCAGCTTGTGGTTAGCAGAAAGGGTAAAATTAAGTTTGAGGTGAAGACGTTTCTGTTTGTGTCTTAGCAGGTACACAATATCCACTGAATTATTATCGGTAGCCTTAATCTATGTGGCACCTGTACTTGTACTGATGGAAAACTTCTTTCTTTCCTTTCTTTTCTCCTTGAGTCTATACCTCAGTTATCATTTGTAGATTAATTTCTGAGAACTCAATTTACAGAAACTTTGGTTCAGCTTGAAAAATCTCTAAGATAGTTGGTGTATAATTTTGTTCTTAAATTTTAACTATTTTATTAATTGGAAATGAAGACAAACACAACTTCAGTTAATATAATTACATAGTTATAACTGAACTACACTAAGAATTATTTGCTTCTGTTGAGTTTACATGGTAAGCTATTTTGAGTCATAGTTTTAACTCAAGGGAGCCATGGAAATAAGAATACAAATTCCATATCCACATATACATTGTTTATATGTATTTGATGAATGTCATGAATTCATTCATTTTACAGCCAGAGTGCATATGTCTTCTATCACATAAAACTATAGGACAATGGTGGATCTTCTATGTTTACCAATTGTCCACTCTACAGTCTTTGAGCAGTAACAGAAACTCAACCATTTTAGTTTGTTTCCTCTTGAACCCATTCAAGAATATGGCAACTATTGCTACCACTATAATAAGTGTAATTCACATTGAAAATGACTGGCTCTAATATCTACATCTATTCCATTCAATCTCCACTGAAAAGTCTTGAAAATCAGTCTCATTCACTTGCAGAAAATTGCCTTTATCATTGCATGAGCTTCAGTGAACACCCTCTCATTTCCAGAGAAGTTATATTTACTCAGAACTGGAAATTTTTTTTTTTCAGTTTACTTTACTCAAACTGGAAAATTTCTAAGAAAAATTCTTAAATTCTCTGTGGTCCATTGTAGCCTCATGGTGTGGAATGTGAAAATATCCGTACAGGATTTGAGCTCTAGGGCAACTCAATTTTTCTTTTCATTAAGTAAATTACTAAGCTATCTGGTCTGATTATGGAGTGATTATTCTTTTCGTGAAATTTGGAAATATGTAATTATACAATCCTCAAAGGGGCATTTAATCCTCCAAAACAAAGGAGGGTCTGCTCCATCCTTCTCTAAGGCGCAGTGGTGATTTAAGCCAGAGCCTTTGATGGCATGTGCTACAATCACCTCAGAAGATGAAACATCATTCTCTTTTTGCTGACAGAGTTTTTGAGAAAAGTGCACACTGGTGCCACATATCATGTGTGATCCTGAAACAGGGTTATTCTTCCTTGACAGAGGACACAAATCGTGAGCAGCGTCCTCCTGACACAGCAGGGTCATCCCTATTATAAATTGTATCACATAGCCCAAGTTAAAATAAAATGCTCTGGGGATTGAAAAGGCTGATTTTCCTCACCTTTCAGTGGACTGGCTCAGAGGTCCACGGATCTCAAAATGCATCACTTTTCTGCTCCCTGCCAATGGCTGTGTCCTACCACTCAGGTAGCCTGAATCCCTGTGTAAAGTCTCCATGCCTCCAGGACTGCTCATGCTTTCCTGGCTCTGCTTAATAATTCCTCCTAGTCCTTACTGCTACTCTTCTGTAGTTCTTGATTTTTTTTTTTTGTTGTTAAATTTCTGTTTCCACATGCTATGACATCAACAAGAGCATGAATAAGGGAAAACAATAATTATTTATATTTTCACCTAATATTCTTATTCGTAGAATAATAATAGCATATACAAGGTGATTAAAATGATGTTTTGAATAAGTTATTTTTGGTTTATGCCTTGGAATGAGAACGAAGTTCTGATGCATATGAGGCAAGTCCTTAATGGCTGAGCCTCAGCCCTAGCCAGGCATTAGTGGGTTGGAAGGAAAGTGACAGAAGTGTATGCTTCCATCCTCTCCTGTCTTGGACCTGAGTAGGAAAAGGAAGCATGACCTCTTCATAACATTTAGGCTCCTTAAATCTGAAAAATAAATGTGGATAATTTTATTTCTTCCAAATAACTTATTGAATTTTATAGTAGAAAGAGCCTCCTTTTAACATTCGATGTATGTATGTATGTATGTATGTATGTATGTATGTATGTAGCTTAACATATGTTCAACTTGATTTTCTACATTACCTAAATATTAAAGGGAGAATATGATTTGGATATTTGTCAGATTCTTGTGACCATAGTAGGTCAAGTACTAATTGACTTTATAACTAAATTTGTCAGTTCAAATAAGTAATTTTTTTAAACAACCTTGCATCGAGAACAATATTTACCTGTAACAAGAACTCTCTTGAAATACCTTTGTCAGGACCAACATTTCATTAGGTAAAGCTTGTAAATATACACATTTCTATCAATAAAATTAACTATTATTATATGGCTCCTTTCACCCTTGGGGACTATATTTAATTAGTCATATCTTTCATATGTCATGTTTTTAGATGTTAAAGTTTTTTTCCACTGTTATCAATTACTCCAATCTTGCAATATTAAAGACAGAAAGATATTGAGAGTCACAGACATGTTTTGGAAACTTGTAAATAGGTTGAATGTGTTGAATACACTCCTTTCAAATAGGCACACTGTCTGACTTTAAAAGGTATGTTATACAAAAGTCAAATCTTTAAGATTATATCTAGTTTTTTTTTCTATATTAATAGTTGAAGCTGATCGAGGTATGCATTGTAATAACATAGACCATCATGCACAACATGCAGGGTGTTCTGGAGAGTAGCTCTCATATCTAAAAGTTCACTCTGTGGTTAAACAAACAGTGAAGCATTGAGGTCATTTCTGAATCCCCTGATTACTGATGTTAAGTTTAAAATCCCTTGCCAAAACTCTCTGCTTGTAATATTACTTAAATGCTGTGATTTAAGTTCCTATTGGTAGACAGACCTAGTTACATTTGTCTGCATTCTTGCAAGTGCTCCACCAAAGGACGTGTCAGAAGTAATAATGCAGAGCAAATGGTTAAAGGCGATGGAAGTGACAGTAATTCAGCTTGTGCCATTTTGATGGTTGGTAGCTATGGCAATCATTCCAAATACACATTCTCAGCTTTTCCTCTTCAGTGAGGCTATGAAAATAGCCTCCAGGCTGAGATGACACACATGTCATCACCATGGCTTTGATGGGTTTATCACCCAAAGAGACAGACAGCAGCTCTCAATAAGCCTCCATTGGAGAAGTCTTCTCTTGGGTCCACCAGATAGCTATGGTTATTGGGTTTCCCAGAACTCCACATACTTCTCTCCTAGCTCCAGGACCCATAGCTTATTATTTCAACCATATTTTTTTTATTATTATTACAGGAAACTTTCCATCAAGAGAGAACCCACATTATAACCATTTACTCTTCACTTTTCTTGTCACTTTTCTTCTTTGTCAAAATGAGATGGAGACAAAGCTTTCCCTTTTGGACCAGTGTGACCCTATTGGCTCATTCAAAGCAGGGACTCTGAACATCAGAAGAAGGGGATCCATTTCTCACAACTCTAATGACATCTTTTCGTTATCACTTCAATACTTCAGTATTTCTCATCATGCATTGATGCTATATATTAGATACAATATACTTCAGAAGGGTGAAATGTCTCAAACATAGACAAAACTTCATTCACCTGTAGCAACGATGGGCACTAGAGTTAATTTTCTTACATAACTTGGAAATAAAAACTTTTACTATAGTCACACCTAATGTCAAAAAAATAAAATTGTAAGAGTATTGACATGATATTTGAAAGGATTCTCCAAGAAAAGCATTCCCAAATACAAACTTTATTATCAAGATCCAGTTTATACATATATGAAAGCCTCACACTGAATAAAATTGTGCTGTATAGCTAACATGCTAAGAAAACACTGAAGACCTCTAGATTTATGTATCTAGTGACTTAAATACTCTGATTTTTCAGACAGATAATTAAAAGTTTTATCTTTTCTTAAATGTTGTTTGCTTACCTTGTTCCTGTATGTATCAATCAAAATATTCATAAAATATATTTCTCAGGTAAACCATTGTTTCTCATTTGGTCACGATAGCACAAACATTTTCGATTACCTCAAATAAAATAATCAACTGAAATTTGATGAAAGCTTTGAATGGACCCCTAATTTCCTACTGTTCTTTTGCCCAGTGTAACATGTCTGTTTCTGTCACTCATTGTTCCACCAGTATCTGTTGTGCACAGTATATTAAAATAGATCAGTTCACAGTGTTGTAAATGACCTCTGATTTGGACTTCTTAGAATTCATTCTTAAGGATAAAAACTTGATCTCTAAGTATATCTCCTCATTATTACACACTATTGTCTTTAGGGGAGTAAGAAAGCACATTCAAATTATAGAGTTATTATGTCTAAGTATGCACATATTTCATTCGGTGAAATGTTTTGTACCCTATATCACATTAAAGGATCAGGTTTGGTACAATAATTGAGATTATGTCAGGAAATGTATGAAATAAGATTACATTTTCAGTTAAGAACCTTAGTCACTTGCTATGCTTCTGTTTCTCTCTTATTTTTGAAAATTTTGTAGGTCAGCCAGTTTTCTTTATAGGTTCTCAAATAATCCAGTCAACTCACAAATTTCTTGTGTTTTTAAATATATCTGTACTGCAAATTACTGATCTCATCTGGAGGAGTAAAAACAAGTCATTTTTAACACCAGGAAGCTTTCTCAGGGTTACGCATTAATAACTATCCTGTCCGGCATATTTCCCAAGGTCCTTGCCACACCCACAACCAAATTCCCCCTCTAATATGTAGGAAGAGGTGAAAAGAAAATAGAGGTAGAAATGATTTTCAGTTCCAAGTATTCATTCTCTGAATCAGTAAAAAACTATAAACCACATATTTGGAAACAAATAAAATTGTGATATTTTAATATTCTGACCTATATTCTCTTTTTATAATGAGAATTTTAACATTATCTGATGCTACTATTATGAGTGATTCCAATATCTTATGTTAATTGACATATTATTAAAATGAATGATTTTTAATGTTATCTTACTACATCAGTTTTGAGCAGGATAATAAAGGAGGGCCCTAAATATTTTCCTCTGAATAAATAATAACCAATTTGTAGAGACCCCAAAACACATAAAAGTATAAAGATAAGAATTAAAATTGTACAAATGAATACACTTTCTCATTAGTGTAGTGAATATTGGATTTTCTCCTAAATAGTTTGCGATTTTAACAAAAGTATGGTGACAAATGTCTGAGCCATTAAAACTTACAGCTGTTTCCAATTACATCCATATGACAAATTATTCCATCTGGAAATTGGTAATTTAATTCAATATTTTAAAATATTTCATGTACATTATCATATATCTCTATGGACAAATTTATGTATTACATATAACAATTATACAGCATATAGATAATTTTATTGATTATTATATTTTCAATTTTCTTCAGTTCACAACAGCAAAGTTCACATTTGTGTTATGAAAGAAATATTTATTTTCATTAAATAGGAAATTTATATCTTAACTTATATTTGTTTTCAGCTTTACATTAGTGTTTGAATTATTTGCTGGCCATATTCTCTCTCATTTGCCTCATGATTTACCTTAGTGTCTGTACCCATGGACATCTCTCTGTTTAGTTGATTCTGTGCATTTCAATTTGCATTTTTCTGAAATTTGTTTCACTGTCAGTTTAGCATTTGAAAGTCAGCCTCTAATTCCTGCCATTTTTGTGGACACTGGAAAGTAGATGAGTCACTAATTATTTAAATCATTTTTTTTTATTTGAGGTGAAAAGAAGTCTTAATGTAAGATGCACATTACCAAATACTCGAAATTAATTGTTCACCCATACCCAAGGTTAGACTTCATGAAAGACACAAAGAAGGGAGTAGGGCATCAGGAATCAAAAAGAAAAGACATGTGAAGAGGTGAGTGAAGAAATGAGGTAAAGAAAATAGAGGAGCCCTGGCAACCTTGGAACAAGGAAGGAATAGAACCCAATTCTCTTAGAGTTTCCAGAAGTGCTCCCAACTCTCTCTTAGTCTTGAGAGGTGCTCCATTCTCCTTAAGTTGGATTTCAGGTGATCAGAACTGTAAGAAAATCGTTTTCTGATCATGTAAGTTTCTATAGTTTTAGTAATTTGTCATGCTATATCAAGGGAACACAGACTTCATTTTGCTTCCTTAAATCCATCTTTCTTTTGTAGTATATATGTTCTGTTGCAAGAACCAGGAAGTAATTCAATTACACATCCTAATTTTTCCTTGCCTTAAATATTATTTGATGTTTCCTTTTGGTCTTTTCTCAGTTAAAGTTGTTTGTTTAGGTTTTCTTTGGAGATATTATAGAGAGCAGATAGGAAGGTTTTATCAGTTGATGCTAAGTGGAAGCCATATGATATGAATGAAATAAAAGCTGATAATTTTTTTTATAATGTATGCACAGCTCATCCAATTCACACTGAAATATGTATATGGAAGATAAAATTAACATACTTTGTAAAATTTAATATTACTTATTAAAGTAAACCTAATATAATTTTATACCTTGTAAAATATTTTAAAAATCTGTATCATTTACTTGTAACAAAAATTAAATTCATAAATACTGACTTATTTATTTTTAATTTAGAATGCATTTGGCTTATTTTGAAGATAGTTTTAGGGTGTTCTATAAAAGGAGTGAAGGCATGAAACAAAAATGGGAAGTCAATCAAAGTTATCAAAAAGCCATAGTGAAGGTGTAGCTACATGCAACTGAGTAGCACAATAGAGTTCTGCCTACTAGTATAAGCTGGAGTTGAGACAGAGCAAGTGATTAGGCACTGGCTAATTGTCATTGGGTGGAGTCTTTTATCTAAAGGATGAAACATCTACTAGGCAATTTTGTTAGCATGGGAAAACAGAAAATCAAGGCAAAGTACAAAAGTAATGGAACACAGATACTATCAATGGAAATTCGGGCAGATTGCTCTAAATAACAGAGAGGTATGACAAGGAAACAAAAGGGATCTTCTCCAAGGACACTGGACACTAAGCTTTCAGTCAAAGTATTGAAAATCAATATTTAATATAACTACCATCATTTACAAATGAACACAGCATTTATAAAATAGTAGCTATAAGTGGCAATTCTCTTATACTGGTGATCATTCTACTGTGAGCCACTTGCCCACAGTAATTCAATCTTGTGTTCTTATCACATCAGTGAAAGAAGAAAAGGCAATATAGAGGTAGGAACATTTTCTAGGAGTAACCCCTTTATGAGCAGGTAAAATCTGTACTTTGATCCTCCAGCTCACACGTTAATTCTTTATTTTCCTCATAGTAAAGAGATAACCCTATTTCATCATCTCATGAGCAATCTGCTATCCTGGTGTCAAGAAACACCAGAAGTGTTTTATTTACTCTTCTTATTTCTGTAAGTGAACACACAACAGAAAGAAGCAATAAGAAGGAAGTTGTTCTTTCAGGTTTATGGTTTAGGAAGGCAAAAGTCTACAGCTGCTAGGGGAAATGCTGAGTGAGTGTAGAGTAAGTAGTTACACTGCATCCACAGTCTGTGAGTGAGAAATTTTACAGGTCTCAGTTTGCCTTTACCTGTGCCCTCTTTATTCAGTGAATGACCCATGTTTATCAGATAGCACTGTCTATCTTCAGGTAGTTAAGCAGCTCTGTCCAGCTATGTTTACAATGAAAGTTAAGATTTGCAGAAAGTTTAATGACAAGAAAGATATAAGGAGTGGGTGGGCTGGGGAGCAGGGCGGGGGGAAGTTATAAGGGTCTTTGGGGACAGCATTTGAAATGTAAATAAAGAAAATATCTAATAAAAAAAGAATAAAAGAGTTTGGCTGATAGGATGGGGGTTTGTGGAGGAGAAACTGGAAAAAGGGATAACAGTTGAAATGTGAATAAATAAGATATCCAATAAACATTTAAAACAAAGATTTGGGGGGGATAGTTCAGTAGGTAAAAAGCTTACCATGTAGCCATGAATGCTTGAATTTGGCTCTCCCACATCCATGAAGTAACAGTTTACATCTGTAACTGCAGCACTAAAACAAGGGTGGTATATATTTGAGTATCCACAGAACTTACTGACCAGCCAGTCTAGCTGATGAGAGAGGAGAGATGGGGGGGTTGGGGAGGGGAAGAGAGAGAGAGAGAGAGAGAGAGATAAAGAGAGAGAGAGAGAACCAATAAATATTTGCCTCTAAAAAGAAGTTAGTTTTAAGTGCAAGAAGAATTAAATACTTATTTAATTCTCATTGTTTAGTGATTTTTATATGTGTCTATGTATCTCTTCCTATATGGCAGAGCTAGAGAAGGGACTCAACCCCTTGGAGGATCCCAGAAGGTCTTGAGTAGATCCCAGACATTTTTAGAATTTGATTTTACTTTTGATTGTGACTGTGCCCTGATACTTTTTCCACTTGTATTAAGAAAGTATTTTAGTGGAGCCTACAGTTAAGAGATTTTTGAATTTCAAAAGAGAGTGGATATTTTAAAGGAATTTAAATTTTAATATGTAAGAATTTGTAGGGCTGGAGAGATGGCTCAGTGATTAAAAGCATTGACTGCTCTTCTGAAGGTCCTGAGTTAAATCCCAGCAACCACATGGTGGCTCACAACTATCTGTAAT
>LR751641.1:0-82378 GCA_902729485.2 Mus minutoides | reverse complement strand
AAAGTATTTTAGTGGAGCCTACAGTTAAGAGATTTTTGAATTTCAAAAGAGAGTGGATATTTTAAAGGAATTTAAATTTTAATATGTAAGAATTTGTAGGGCTGGAGAGATGGCTCAGTGATTAAAAGCATTGACTGCTCTTCTGAAGGTCCTGAGTTAAATCCCAGCAACCACATGGTGGCTCACAACTATCTGTAATGATATCTGATGCTCTCTTCTGGTATGTCTGAAGACAGCTACAGTGTTCTTACATAAAAGAATAAATAAATCACACACAAAAAAGCTAAGAATTTGTAAAGACTGTAGGACTTTTAGAGTTATTTAAATCTTGGGGATGAATAAAAAGTAAGGGTTGAAGCTTAAAAAATACAATCATGTGTATATGTTCAAATATAAATTATGAGAAATATGCATATATACATGTGTATGTGTGTGTGTGTGTAGACTTAATCATCTCTGAAATTGCTACTCTAATTACCCCAAATCCTTACAATTTTGTTTAGATTGCCTTATATTTGTGAGATGTTACCTGTAAAATCACCTTCTATTTGCCTAATCTAATTGGCTTGTAGGCTTACTGTAAAATAAACTTACCCTTTCTAGTTTTTTTCTAAACTCCGGCTAGCTGTTTCAACTTGGTGTTCTGATTTAAACTACTCTCTAAGGTGACTGATTCAATCTGTCTTCTCTTGGCTACTCACTGAATTGCTCTGCTTAGAATAACTGACTCTGAATTCCATGAACTGAATTTTACTGACTGTATGAACTCAACTCTACTCAACTTCACTGACTCTATTGAACTCCCTGCACTGTTCTACAATAGCTTCTCTTTCCTGTGTTGCTCCTGAGAGAGTTGGGGATATTCCATCTCTGACTCATTCTATCATGTCCTTCTCTGATCTGTCACTTTGTCTGTCCCTCAATTAGAAGTTACTCTCAAACATGGCAAATTTCTGCTACAAACTGTTTTAATTTAAAAGTGTATACTATGTTGTGTCTGACTTGCATCTGGATTACACAGACCTATGTTTTTGAGTATGATCCCTTGCCCTAACCACCATAATGCTGAATTAAAATTCCAAAGAGTTACCACACATTCTTTCCTGCCATCTCCTCTTCTGCCATCATTTACTGCAAATATTTATGTATTAATTATTATTTCCATTAGAGAGCTTCATCTCCCAACAAACATGACAGTTATCATAAAGATATATGTTAATTTCAGTATTCTAAAATAACAAGTATCCTAGTTCAAAACTCCTTTTTATACAATTAAATAAATGACAGTCTCATAAACACGAGGGACTTTTATTATGTTTTAGATTATTCATGTTGGCATATTTGCCAGAGTAAATTAATAATAATAATAATAATAATAATAATAATAATAATAATAATAAAGGTTTTATATTCTGATTTTATTTTATTCCAACCAAAATCTTCACAAAACTTCCCACAGATTTATAGGCTTAAGATAAACTTAATTTGAATTATTCAAAGAAAAACACTGTTCATAAAATCCTAAAGCATTATCCTGGATTTTCACTAACTTACATTCACATCAAAAATAAATAAAGAAATAAAATAAAAATAAATCCTTCTTATCATCAGTTAAGTACTTGATCATTGCTCCTAAAGGTCAAACTGTATATCTTATAGGCCTATTACAATGTTTTTTCTCTCACCTCACTTAGATAAAATCTAAAAAAGAACTTCATGTGGAAACAGGCAGTTCTTTCTCTCGGTTTCAAGGCAAGATCATGCTTGGCGTTGTTTCAATGAACACTTTTAAAGATTAATAAACAAGTTAAGACAAAGAAGGCATACAGGAAAGATCATAGAAGCTTTTCATATATAATTACAAAAAATAGAATTCAATATATAAGCCATTAACTTTTTATAGATTAGACTCAGATTAATGGCCACACCCTCATACAAGGGTACATGGGAATAATAGTCTCACTACAAGATCATTTAGAAAAGTATTGTTTCATGGTCATCCAGCTCTCTTCTCAACATTGTTTTAAATTCTCCACATTCTCTGCTCGGTAATAAATTGGAAAAAATTAATTTCATTTATCATTTTTTTCATTTTAAATAGTCTCTGTTTTAAAATTAGCTTACAAAGTACCAAGTTTCTGCATAGCACTTTAAAACAAAATTCACTTTGATGAACTCAAATCACCAACCCCTATTCATTTCTCTGCTTTCCCTGTAGTGCTATCTGCTCTCAGTACTCGAAGGTTTACTTCCTTCTACGTCTTTCCCCATACAAATCCCTCAAAGCCATTTTCTCCAAAATCTTGGCCTCTGATCTAGTTTTTGTTGTTTTATTTTGGTTTTTTTTTTTCTCATATTAACTTCTACCTGAGTGTAAATACAAAAAGTTTAGAGGCTATACAAGAAAGAAAAATATGGAATTTGTTTATCAGAGCCTGGGTTGACTTGTTTAACATATTATTTTCCAATGTACCTATTCTTTGCATTTTTATGGCTCCACTCTTCTTTTTGGCTGAATGAAATATATTGATGTTTGAAACATTTCTGTTTTCCACTTATTAGGTGATGACATCAAAGTTTACTTTATTTTTCTGCTATTGTAATTACTTACTACAACAATAAACACAGTTGAGCACTTATCTCAGTGATAAGATGGAAAGTCATTTGGGCATATGACCAACAGTAGTATACATGTGTCTTAGGGTAGTTCTAATTTTAGGTGTTGTTTTTAATGAATATTTCACATTTTATTTGTTGATTGTGCTTGTTTTCACAACTACCAACAGTAAGAGGGGGTTGCTTTCTTTATCCTCCCATTCTCATTTGCATTTATTGGCATGTATTTGCTTGAGTATAGCTTTAAAACCTGTAGTGAGATAAAATCATAGATGTATTTCTCTGATTGCTAGAGAATATGAACAATTTTCTAAATATTTACTGCCTCTTTTTATTTCTACTTTTGAGTACTGACTGCTCAGATAATTGACACATTTATTGATAAATGGTGTTGATTTTGATTAGTAGTATACTAAGATTTGCAGTTCTTGGTATAGTCCTGAAATTATCTCCCTGTCTCAGAAACAACTGACAAAGTCTTTACCCTTTCTTTATGTGGTCTTCACATTCTACTAATAGTTTATTCTATGTTATCCCATTATTAATTATTGGGGTTCAACGAAAATGATACTAATAGGCATGTCAAAGTAGATGGGGAAAAGCTTATTAGGCTTCAATCCAACACAAAGAACCATAAGCAACAGAGGAAAACTGGGAATGAGAAAGGCAGCCTTCCCTGAGGAAGAGGTCACCAATTGGTTGTTCAGTGCTCATCCCTGAAAACAAACATACAAGTAGCATTATAGGGAGAGAACAGCTTATATGACAGTATATATATATATATATATATATACAATTTATTACATATTGGTATTGCACACACATATATATATGCATGTAATACACACACACACACACACACACACACACACACACACACACACTTATGTGCATGTAATACCAATATGTAAAAATGTGCAATGAATTTGAGGTAAGAAATAGATTACATTAAGCACTTGAAGGGAGAAATGTTGTAAATAAATTATAATCTCTAGAGTAAATTGGGAAAACCATTTACTAAAATATGTTATTAATTATTTCATATTTTTTTGTTTTTACTGTGAAGCAAGGGTTTATCTGTGGATGAGGTTATAGAAATTAGACCAATACTTTCTCACTAGCTCCAATATTTAAACATATGCTTAACAGTGAAAATGAAAATAAAAATATCACAGAGCATAGAGAACAGTCCATGAGGCTTCAATCTAGACAAAGGTAGAGGCAGCCGGGCATGGTGGTACATGCCTTTAATCCCAGCACTCGGGAGGCAGGAGCAGGCAGATTTCCGAGTTTGAGGCCAGCATGGTCTACAGAGTGAGTTCTAGGACAGCCAAGGCTACACAGAGAAACCCTCCCTCGAAAAACAAAAAAAAAAAAACAAAAACAAAACCAACCAACAAACAAAAAAAGGTACAGGCAACTAGGGAATGCAGAGAAAGGACAAATAAAATCTTTCCCAAGGAAGCGTGCATTATTAATTTAATTTTTTTCATCTTAAACATGTCTTGATAGAGCTATAAGAGGTAATATTGGGGTTTAATTTCCCTTTCATATATTAGAAAAGAAGGATAACTTATTTTTTCAAAACCCGTAAATATTTGTAAGATTAATGCTATTTCCTATCACTGACATGATTTGACTTTTGTTGATAGTATGACAGTTGCTGTCATTTACTTATATGTGTGAGATGTATAGATATTTTTAAGGAAAAATATCACTCATATTTATTCTATACTGTGTTTTGGAAGTCATAGCAATCATTACAAATCAAGTATGCTTTCACTTATAGGGTAATACCACCTACAAATGCAATTTATACAAATACGCAAGGTTGTCATCTGAGCTATAAGGCAGGTTTCTTGACCACTGAATTCACACACTTGAGAGCAAACAAATGTAGAAACACACACACATACACACACACTCACTCACACACACAGAGAAAGAGAGAGACAGAGAGAGGGACAGAGAGAGACAGGGAGAGGCAGAGAGAGACAGAGAGAGACAGAGAGAGACAGAAACAAGCAGAGAGTTATTTTTCAAATGATATTACAAGTTCATAAGCTATCTTAAAAATATTGAAAAGAAATTTTTTTTTACTTTTTTTTATTAGATATTTTCTTAATTTACATTTCAAATGCTATTCTGAAAGTCCCCTCCCCCTCCCCCCTCCCCCCTCCCTGCTCCCCTGCCCACCCACTCCCACTTCTTGGCCCTGGCATTCCCCTGTGTTGGGGCATATAAAGATTGCAGTACCAAGGGGCCTCTCCTCCCAATGATGGATGACTAGGCCATCTTCTGTTACATATGATGCTAGAGACACGAGTTCTGGGGGTTCTGTTTAGTTCATATTGTTGTTCCTCTTCTAGGGTTGCAGGAAATATTTTAATATGTATTTCCCTAGCAATGAATAATTCACAGTTACAACAAATGCTCTTTTAATTTTGACTGAGAAGATGAAACTGCATAAATAAGACTGAGCATTGGTTGATATTAATATTACAAATGATTTTCTCGACAAAAATTGTAGACTTGGTGTATAAGTTGGCATGTCAAGCGTCTTTCCCTGTATCTACTAGTCTTCTATTCAAAATATTGTATGCTTCTTGAAATACTAATTATAATCAAACTCAGGTCTGAAATTAAGAAAATGTATACACCTTGTGCTACCAGGAACTACTATTCCAGCCAATACCACATACAACCACATGGCTAAAGGTAATCACAAGAGCACAATCAACAAAATCCAGGGCAATTTGGCACCATCATTACCTGTTCTCCATTGGCAGCAAGCCTTGGATAGCCTATTACACCTGAAGAGCTTGACTATGATCTTAAATCTCAACTTATGAAAATGATAAAGGTATTTAAGGAAAAAATAAGCAAACCCCTTAAATAAATCTAGGAAAATAAAATGAAACAAGTAGGGAAAAAATAAAAATGTTCAAGTCCTAAAAAATGGAAAGAGAAGAAATAAATCACAAATAGAGGCCACCCTGAAGATAAAAAACCTAGGAAATAGAATAGGAAATACAAGATGAACATTATGAACAAAATACAAGAGATGGAAGAGATAGGCTTAGGAGTCAAATACACAATAGAAGAAATTGATGTATTTGTCAAAGAAAATGCCAAATGTAAAAATTTTCTAAAAGACCAAACCTAACAATAATAGGAATATAAGATGGAGAAGATTCCCAATTCAAAGATCCAGAAAGTATCTTCAACAAAATCATAACAGAAATTTCCCTAATTTAAAGGAAGGGATGGCTATAAACATACAAGAAGCTTATAACACATCAAGTAGACTGGACCAAGAAAAAAAAATCCCCCCCCACAATATAATTTTCAAAACACTGAAAGTACCAAACAAAGAAATAATTTTAAAAGTTGAGGGAGGGTATAGGGTACTTTCGGGATAGCATTTGAAATGTAAATGAAGAAAATATCTAATAAAGTAAAATGCATTGCTAAAAAAATTATAAAAGTCATCAGGGAAAAAGGCCAAATAATATATAAAGGCAGAACTATCAGAATTTCACCTGGTGTTTCAACAAAAACTCTGAAATTGAGAAGGACAAATGCCTTATAGACTAAGAGACCACAATTGTCAACCCAGACTCCTATATCCAGCAAAATGTCAATCACTATGGAAGGAGAAACCAAGATACTCCATTAAGCATAAATTTCAATGCTATCTTTCTACTAATTGAATCCTATGGATGATACTAGTTGGAAAGCTCAAATACTAGGAGGGTAAATGCAACCAAGTAAACATAAGAAATTAATCATTTCATAGAAAGACCAAAAAAGTAAGACAGAGAGAGAGAGAGAGAGAGAGAGAGAGAGAGAGAAGAATCACATACACAATACCACCAACAACATGAAGATAATAGGAACTAGCAATCACTGGTCATTAATACCTCTCAACATCAATAGAATCAGTTATTGGTAAATAAAAGGAATGGAATCAGTTATTGGTGAATAAAAGGACACAGGCTAACAGACTAGATACATGAACAGGATCAAACATTTTGCTGCATAGAAGAAACACAGCTCTGAATTTTATCTTGGGTATTCCAAGCTTCTGGTCTAATATCCACTTATCAGTGAGTGCATTCCATTTGCCTAATAATTTCATGAATTCATTTTTTAATAGGTGAGTAGTACTCCATTTTGTAAACATACCACATTTTCTGTATCCATTCCTCTGTTGAGAGACATCTGGGTTCTTTACAGCTTCTGACTATTATAAATAAGGCTGCTATGAACATAGTGGAGCATGTGACCTTATTACCAGTTGGAGCATCTTCTGGGTATAAGCGCAGGAGTGGTATAGCTGGGTCTTCAGTTAGTATTTGTCCAATTTTCAGAGAAGTTGCCAAATTAATTTCCAGAGTGATTGAATCAGCTTGAAATCCCACCAGAAATGGAGGAGTGTTCCTCTTTCTCCACATCCTTAACAGCATTTGTTGTCACCAAGATACAATTCACAGACCACAGGCAGCTCAAGAAGAAGGAAGACCAAAGTGTGGATACTTCCCTCTCTCATAGAAGGGGGAACAAAATACCCATGGGAGGAGATACAGAGACAAAATGTTGAGCAGAGACTGCCCAACCTATGGATCGATCTCATATACAGTTATGAAACCCAGATACTAATCTGAATGTCAACAAATGCTTGCTGTCAGGAATCTGACATAGCTGTCTCCTGAGAGGTTCTGCCAGTTCCTGACAATTACATAAATGTAGGCTCACAGCTATCCATTGGATTGAGCACAGGGTTCCCAATGAAGGAACTAGAGAAAGGACCTAAGGAGCTGAAGGGTTTTGCAGCCCCATAGGCAGAACAACAATATGAACTCTCAGCAGTGGACAGTTCATTAAAACAGAAACTAATAGAGAAATAGTGAAATTTACAGATGTGATAAACCAAATAAATGTATCAGATATTAATAGAACAATTCACCCCAAACCAAAGAGTATACATTATTCTCAGTATCTTAGAGATTTCTCTTCAAAATTGACTACATATTGGGCACAAAGCAAGCCTCAACAGATACAAGACAACTTAAATATACCCTTATATCTTATCATATTACCATGGATTAAGGCTAAATGTCAACAAAAATAGAAACAAGATAATGCCTACACACTAATGGAAACTTAATAACTCCCAATCCAGTGACAACTGGGTCATGGAAAAAATAAAGAAAGAAATGAAAAACACTTTATATTTCAGTGAAAATTACTACCCCACATACTAAAACTTATGGGACACAAAGAAAGTTCATAGTACTAAGTGCCTTCATAAAGAAATTGGAGATATCCCATACTAGAAACTTAAAAGCACATCTGAAAGCTCTAGAACAAAAGAAAGCAAACATACCCAAGAGGAGTAAATGGCAAGAAATATTCAAATTTGGGGCAGAAATCAATCAAGTATAAACAAGCAGAAGTATACAAGGAATGAACAAAACAAGGAGCTGGTTCATTGAGGAAATCAACATGATAGACAACCCTTTAGGCAATCTGACAGAAGGGCAGAGGGACAGTACAAATTACCAAAATAAGAAATGAAATGGGGAGACATAACAACAGAAACTGAGTAAATTCAAACAATTGGGTATTACATCAAAACCCCGTACTACACAAAACCATCAACATAATCCAATATTTAAACAAATTGAATGCAAACACTTGACATGATCATCTCATTAGAAGCCAAAAAAACCTTTGAACATCCCTTCTTGTTAAATGTCTTGGAGACATCATGGATTAAAGAAATGTACCTAAACATAATCAAAGTAATAGTGAACAAGCCAATAGCTAATGTCAAACTAAATGGTGAATAAACAATTCACTAAAGTAAGAAAAAAGACAAGGTTTCTTACTTTATATAATCAATACAGAACTTGAAGTTCTAACAAGAACAATATGACAATAATGTAGGTCAAGGGTATACAAATTGAAGAGGTAGAAATCAAAGTATAACAATCAGTGGATGATATGACAGTATACACAAGTGACCCACAAAATTCTACAAGAGTACTACTACAGCTTGTAAACACATTCAGCAAAGTGACAGTATTTAAAATTAACTCAATGAAGTAAGTAGCCCCCCTTACACTAAAAATAAACAGGGTGAGAATGAAATTAGGAAAACAAAACCCTTGACAATAGTCTCAAATAATATATAATATCTGCATGTGACTCTAACCAAGCAAAGGAAAGATATGTGAGACAAGTACTTCAAGTTCATGAACAAAGAAACTGAGGAAGATAAAAGAAGATAGAAATATCTCTCATGCTCATGGATAGGTATGATTAACATAGTGAAAATCACCATCTAACCAAATGCAGTCTTCAGATTCAATGCAATTCCTTCAAAATTCCAACTCATTTTTTACAGATACTGAATAAACAATTTCATATGGGAAACAAACAAAACACCATAAAAATGAATACATAAACAAAAACGGGGTATTCAAAACAATATTGAACTCTAAAAAAATCTCTTTAGAAATTACAATTCTATTTCTTAAGCTGTACTATAGAGCAATGACAATTAATAAAACACCTAGTATTGGTATAGAAACATACAGGTCGATCAGTGGAATCAAATAAAAAAAAACCCAAATAAACCCACACATCTATGGACACTTGATTTTTGAGAAAGAAGCCAAAATTATACAATGGAGAAAGAAAGCAGATTCAGTAAATGGTGCTGTTATAACTGGATATCAGCATATAGCATATAGCTAATTGATCCATATTTATCATCCTGAACAAAACTCAGGTCCTACTACATCACAGACCTGACTATAAAACCAGATACAACACCAACACAGGTGGTGGTGGTGCACACCTTTAATCCCAGCACTTGAGAGGCAGAGGCAGGTGGATTTCTGAGTTCAAGGCCAGCCTGGTCTACAGAGTGAGTTCCAGGACATCCAGGGCTACACAGAGAAACTCTGCCTCTAACAACTCCCCCCCAAAATACACTAAATCTAATAGAAAAGAAAGTGGGACATAGCCTCAAATGCCTTGGTACAGGAGAAAATTTTCTGACCAAAACCACAAATATCTCAGGCTGTACAATGAATAAATGAAAACGGGGCCTCTTGAAAGTGAAAGGTTTCTATAAGGTAAAGAACATAGTCAATAGGACAAAACATCAGCCTACAGATTTGGAAAAGATCTTTAGTTCAAGAAGTTACACTCCAATAAACTAAATAGCCCAATTAAAATTGGGTTAAAAAGCTAAGCAAAGAATTCTCAACAGAGGGATCTTGAACCACTAAGAAGCACTTAAAGAAATGTTCAATGTCCTTATTCATCAGGGAAACAAAAATCAAAACAACCCTGAGATTCCATCTTACACCCCTCAGGATTGCTAAGACCAAAATTTCAAGAAACAGAGCAGGCTGATAAGAATGCAGAGAAATGGGAACACTCCTCCATTGCTGGTGGTCATGCAAACTTGTACAACCACTCAAGAAATAAATCAAGGAATTTCTCAGAAAATTGGAAATAATCCTACCTGAAAACCCAGCTATATTGCTGATGGGAATATACCCAAAAGACACTCCACCATACCACAAGGACAGGTTCTCCATTATGTTCATAGCAGCCTGTAAACAGTAAAGAAATTAGATGTCCCTCTGCTGAAGAATGGATACAGAAAATGTGGTTCATTTACACAGTGAAATATTATTCAGTATTAAAAACAAAAACATCCTGAATTTGTAGACAAATTTGTGGAACTAGAAAATAGTATCATGAGTGAGATAACCCAGGCAGAATGGCATGCATAGTATGTACTCAGAAGTTGATATTAGCCACAAAGTTTGGGATAACCATGATCCATTCTACAAACCCAGAAAGCTAAACAAGAAGGATGGTCCAAGCAAGGATGTCTGAATATCACTTAGAATGGGAAATAAAGTAGTCATAGGAGGTGGAGAGAGGGAGGGAACTGGGAAGGAGGGAGGAGGGTAGTAATAGGGATGGGGGATCTTGTATGGACAGCCAACAGATATTGACAGAGGGCCAGGAGAATGAATGGAAACCTGCAGCTGCCTGGGGCTGGGCGACATTAGGGGAAATCTCTATGAAGTGCCAGGGACCTTTATTGGGGAGGCTCCCAATAGTCAATGCAATGACAATAGCTGAAATGTATAACCGTGGGGATATGAAAGCTCCTATCACTAGGCAGGACTCCCAGTGGACACCAGCCTACCTACAATACTTTAAACCCCAGATTAGTCAGGTCTACAAGAAATGCCAGAACAAATATCAAGCAGAGACTTAGGGAAAAGCCAATCAATAACTGGCCAAAGTTAAAAAGGTCATTGTCATCTGAAAGGCTTCATGCAACTGCCAAATAGATACAGAGACCCACAGACTAACATTGGATACAGCGCTGAGATTGTTTTGGAAGAGTTGGGGGGAAGAATGGTGGGCCCTGTAAGTGATAGGCACTCCATAGGAAGACCAAAAGAGTAAACTAACCTGATGACTTGAGGCTCCCAGAGACTGAGCCACCAGTGAAAGAACTACATTGGCTGGAACTGAGGCCCCAGTGCATATGTTGCAGATGTACAGCTCAGTCTTTATGTGGGTTCCTGATCAACTAGAGAGGGGCTGTCCCTAAAGCTGTGTGGAGGATAACCAGGGGACCCACTCAGAGGACAAGGGTAGGAGCATGGAAGGGGTTGTGTGGAGGGGGCAGTGATCTTGATGTAAATGAATAAAATGAATCATTAAAAGATCAAGTACACTAGATATCAAGGAAACAACTTCATTATAAAAGGAAACACCAAGAGATGAGTACTTAAAGACATTTTAACCATCCTTAGTCATCAGATAAATGCAAATAAAATCTATTTTGATGTTTGTTTTACACCTGTCAACATAACTAAGATCAACATAACAATGACAACTAATGCTGACAAAGATATAAAATAAGGAAAACACACATCCATTGTTGGTGGGAGGGAATCCATGTACAGCCATTGTGGAAATCAGCATGGCAGTGTCTTGGGATGATGTGAATTGATATACTTCAAGATCTAACTATTCCACACTTAGCTGTCTCCTAAGGATCCTTCATCCAGACACAGAGAAACTTGCTCAACCATAGTCCCTGCTGCTTAGGAAACCCTGAAGAAGAGGTAAAAAATAAATATGTAAGAGTCGGAGGGGATGAAGGACGCCAAGCAAGCTAGGTCTTCTAAATCAAAACCCTCAACACACGTAAGGAGTCACTGACTGAGGCAGTATGTATAGGGCCTGCAAAGGTCTGTACCAGATGTAGTTATATAGCTCAAAGAAAAAGAATACACCTGCCTCCATCCCTCAGCCAGAAGCTATCTTTTATTGATAAGTACTTGTAAGTGACTGTTTTTTCTAAGAAAGTATCAATGTGGAATCAAACTACTCTTAAGGACTGCATGCCCAGTTACTAGATTGCCAATAGAAAATGAACTCAAATTCACTTCTGGAGATTTCTAGTTTCATAGTGATATTTGGGTCTTTTTATCTTATTTGATTTTTAGTGTTTCCTTTAATATATTTGTACTTTTATCACTATATTTAACCTATACATTATAATAATTATAATATGTTATTATAATTATATTATAGTATTATAATTATAATACATACACACAAACATAGACATACACATATATATAGGCTTCCAATATATATAATGGTGCTTTTATGGGATTTCTGAGTATACTAACAAGCAGGTGTCTGTGATTATATTTGTTTCATGTGCCTTTTCTTGGGCTTTTTTCCTTCTTTTTTCTTGTTTTGTCCGATTATATTGTGTTAGTTTTTGCATTATCACATTTAATTTTATTTCATTTAAATTTATTATCATTACTTAGAAGCTTGTTTGTGTTTTACTGGGAAATACAAAGGATGGATCCAAACAGAAGGAGTTGGGAGGAGCTCTGAGGAGTAGATGGAGGGAAAACTGTAATCTGGATATTATATGTGAGGGAAAAAAAACAACAAATTTCAGTAAAAAATAAAAGGAAGCCCTGAACTATACTCAATTTATCATTTTCTGTTCCATATTTTCTACAACATAGTTTCATGCATTTCATTCTCTTGAAATACACCATCTAATATGAAGCCCGCAACATATATACATCAGAGGACTGCTGAATCTGGACTCAGTCAGAGAAGATGCACCTAATCCTCAAGAGACTGGAGGCTCTAGGGAGTGGGGAGTTCTGGAGGGGTAGGGGATGGAGAGGTGCGAACATCCTCATGGAGATGGAGATGAGGGGTGAGAGGAGGTGTGGGATATCCCAATTACATGTGAGGCTAACCTTTCCCTAGTGGAGGACTTTATTGTAATATGTGGTATAACTATGGCTAATCTCATGACATTTGCAAGCAAGGAAGCTAAATGATAAACTGTTGATGAGATATACCCAGATTTCCATGGAGACTTAATCAGAGAATAACACCTATCTCCCTGCATACTTGCAGTGGCATGGCCTAAAGTTGCACCTGTGATTGAAAAAATGAGACTCTTTAAGGTTTAAGTTTAAGACACATTATGAGATGTAGTGGAATTTTCCTAGAGAATAGCATACATCAGTTCTCCTGCCTTAATTGATCAACTAATGCTCTTATTGAAAAATCCATTGGTATTCACATTATATATATATATATATATATATATATATATATATATATATGTGTGTGTGTGTGTGTGTGTGTGTGTGTGTGTGTGTGTGTGTGTGTGTTTATAAAATTATAATATATATATTCTCAACATCAAAATATCCATCAATGTATAATAGTAGCTGCTTAATCTCATTTTGGTTTCTCCAAAGTTTTCTGCTTGGTACAATGTTTCTTTGCCTTATCTTAAAAAGCCCAAATCAACAAAACTATACTTTTATAGTTTTTAATGTAAATTCAGTGACTATTTAGAGAAAATGGAGAGGAGAGCATAACACAGCTTATAGCATAAAGAATAGTGTCAAATTTGACTGGATTTGGAAAACTCTAATCCTCTTCTCAGTATGAAAGATCTTCTAATTGGCCTGATTCTCCCTCAGCCCCAGAACACATTCAGCATCAGAACACATTATATCCCTCTGCTTTCTGTGTTGATATCCAAAATGAGGCTATTGTATTTATTGGTCAAGAACTCTACCATGAGCTGGATCTCCAACCTCCTGTTAGGTATTTATAAGCATTCTATTTCAGTGTCCCAGTGTTCTGGAATGGAGGAAAACATATCCATTCTTATTAAAGTTGAATAAAGGAAACAAACAAAATACCTGAGTTGGTTTTGCATTTAGATTATAACTGGAGATATTTTCCTTGTCTTTCTGAGCCATCCACTCTAATTATTTCACAAACCTTGGGAGAAAGGGGGAGATAATATTTTCCTACAAAATGTCTTTTTATTTTCTTTCCTTATATTTTATTTCATTGCATTTTTTTAAAATTTTCCCTGTCCTGAAACAGTAACCTTATGTCAATATATCTGCTATGCAGTTTAGAGGACAATGGTAGAATATGTGAAGTGTATGTGTTGATAAACTATCCCCAAGTCACCAAAAACTAAAAAACAGAATGTAAAACAGCATCCACAAATGCATTCTAGGCACTTGTAGGGAAAGATTATAATGAATGCTCTTCTTACGAAGCATCTGTCTTTATAGAAAAACATGGCAGCCATTCAGTTTGTTGAATATAACCTCATTGAAAACTACATTGTTCCATAGTGTCTCGGGTGTATTGGAATTAGATGATTAATTTATGTGCTGTGAACTGAAAAGAATGTTCTTTTGTATTCTATGTTTTCAGTTTTGAGTATTGGTAAATTTTTAATTGTCTTTTGTGATCACTCCTGTGATATTTATTTTAAAACGCTAATTTCCTATGTCTATGACCTAAAACTTCTGTTGCTTGCTCTGTCCAGAAAAACATCACTTTCTAAAAGCAAAAGTGGAATTAGGTATTAATACGATTGACTTTTTACATGTAAGCATGAGGTTAAAATCATCTGCAGATTTAACTGGAGGAGCCATTTTTCCCTTTGGGGTATTTGGCATTTTGGCAGGGAGCTTGAGCTGCCTTTTCCTCTAGTCTGTCTGGTCTCTCCGGGGCTCAGGGCAGGCACTATCCATTAAGATCAGATGCATGCAATCATGAACAATTTCCTGCAAGTGTGGAAGGATGGGGTACTTGCAATGCCTGGTGTAATATATTTTATTTTGTTTCAATGGGTGGTGTTTTTCTATCCTAATAACAGCTGGAATCCAACTATGTAAGGGATGGGGTGGGGCGGGGGGGAGAAAATGAATCTCCTCTTAGGTATAAAAATATTCCGCATTTGTCTGGTTTCTTTGTCTGTACCACATACATGTGACGAAAGCTAAAGGAACCCAAGTGTAACTTGAGGCACAATGACTTGATGATGAAAATCTGAAGACAAGTTGTTTATTTCAAATGATAGAATTCAGTGTTTTCTAGAAAGATCACCCTTCAGAAGTTCCCAAATCGCCTATTATCTGGTTTCTTGGTTGCTGGCTTCAAACCTCAGCTGAGATAAAAAAGCACTTTCAATTTTATTGGCATTCAATTTATTTAGGGCTGGAAGCACACATGGTATATTGGCAAATTGTGTAGAGAAAACAAAGAAAAATCGGGTAAGAACTCTCTCTTTTTTCTCTCCCTTGTTCCTCTTTCTCCTTTCTTTCCCTATTTCTTCTCCTTCTCAGTACCCTCCTCCTGACTTTCATCTCTGTCTTTTTCTTTCTTCCCCATTCACAAGTATATCTGTTTTTACCCATCAAATTAAGGATGAGGGCTTTAAAACACAATTTCTCTAAAATAAAGTATCTCAAAATTCATTGCTATTTTATTCTCCTATTCCTTTCAGAAACTTTGCCACAAGCATACAGTTTTCTGATTATGCCCAGCTTTCTGTTAAGAATGAACATATAAAAAAGTGTGACATGAAGAATACTCTGTCTGTTATGAAACTGTCCCATCAAAAGGTCTTTAATGGGCTATTCAATGTTTCTACTACTTCACCCTATGGAAGAACAGCCTGAAGGAAGCATTTTGTTTTATACAGTGATTATTATTTAAAAGATGAAGTACTGAGGGAATCATCTCATTTGCATGAAAATTTGGGGTTCTTCAGTCACCTGGCATCAATGTCTTTTTCTCAGACTTATGTGTAGTGCATTCTTTAGTAACTAATAATGATGGAAATTAAAACCATAATGTTGCAGTTCTCATCACCAAGCTCAGCTTGACCTCAAGGCAGTCCATATGTTGGTTACTGAAGAAGCACTCTGAAACTTTGTTGGACAACATTCCTGCAGTTGCTGGAAAGTCTCAAAATTGGGTGCATGAGTACTTGCATTGTTTAGTTCTATTAGTAGCTGAGTAGCAAGAACACTTGGAAGAAGAATCTTGAATCCCATACTCAAATAATGACCAGATGTTTGACTCAGGTTACCCTAGTTTTCCAATTATAGGCAAACAGAAATCAAATACAGAGGAACTCTAGTCTACAGATTTACAGGAATGTAACCATTTACCTTGCAACATATTTATATTGGCCAGGTATTTCTAGCACATACTCAGCAGTTGTCTGCATTGAAAACAATTTTTTTTCACACTCAACCATCCTTCACACTGTAGAGCTTCCTATCCAAGACATGTGTCTAAATACGTACTTAAATCCATGCCACCAGGTCAAAATTCTTGCTTTGTGGATATCTGCAGAACAACATGAATTCTCAGTAAGAATCATGTAAATCTGCTAGAATCGGGCAACAAATTAGCTATAGAACATGTGTCTTAACTAGCCTTGAATTTATAAACTCTTTTTGACATGATGGACAAGACCAAGTGCATCTACTCTAGAGGAAGTTTTAGTGTTTTGATTCACCAGATAAAACAGTGCTGAAATGGCTTAGAAGAATACTGGATACATAAAAAAGTGAGTTCAATTTGCAAGTACTTTGAAGACTGAAATTCTACTGTTGTCTGGAGATCATCAGTTCAGTACATGCCAATTACATTTTGCATGCAATACCTTCAACCTCATAAAAATAATATACTGTTTTTCTGGCTATTTAGGAGGTAAAATAAAGACTAAAGGAAATAAGAAAACACCAGGATTTGATGGAAGATATTGGAAAGCTAAGCATTATGAACTGTTTTATTATCATTACATATTTAAACCAAATAGGTAACTTTTCAAATCAACTATATCTCATTTTAGGCCCCAATTTGACTCATTTATACATTTCAGAACAGTTCCTTCTTACTTGAAATTTGAGAGAAATTCTTATTAAATAGGATTGGAAATAAAATACACAAAAGTCTTAACCTAAGGAATAGAGTTAACATTTAAAGAAAACAAAAGAAATCCAACTTGCATTAATAATTAATTAACCCACAGGCTGTACATTAACACACTGCTTAAAGGGGGTAGAAATTACCAAACTGACATTGTATTTATGAAGTAATGAATCAACCCATGGATAGTTTTGGTCTGAATTCTCACTCTGTAAAGAATTTACTCATTTTAATGATGTAGAATTTTAGCCTCTGCCTTTCATTTTATAGAAACATGAGCGATTCAAATAGATTACTGCAATGTCACGTAATTAAATATTTGATGAATAACATAAAACAAGTTACTCATATTTGTGATCCCTGGCACGTTATTCCCCACATGGCTTGTCTTGAATCTATTTATGGATTCATTCAATCTCCTAGCCAAGACAGATATAATTCTATTCTTCCCAGAGTAGCTCTTATACATTCTCATCCCCAAGGTCCTGTTGCAGCACCTCTGAGTCTGTTTCTTAACTCTCAGTTTTGAGGACAAGCTCTCACTGGCTCTATGTAGGATGAAATACAGCTAAAGAAAGCAATACTGACATATTTAATTTCAATTAGGCTCTTTTAATTTTATCCAGTGTGCGAACACATTAATGGAAGAGGTCTCCATTCAAGCCACAGAGCAAGATTAGCATCTCATTTGATTCCTTTAAGAATTTCATAAAGTTTATTTTAATCAAACTCTACCTGTCCCACTCCTCTGTGCTTGCCACCATTTCCAGATTCATTTGCTTTTTATTAACTCACTGAGTTAATTTCATGCTATCAGTATGTGTATGGTGGCAGAAACATATACTAGAATATGAGAAACCTATTAGCGACCAACATCCCCAAAGAAAACTGGTTCTCCCTGCCAAGTGGGCAGCAACTGTTAATAGCTCATCAGCTATGTCTGGGATGGACTTAGGGGGTCTCTCCTCTGTCTGTTGGAACTTGGGTTAGTTGGCTCCTGTGCAGGATTTATGCATGCAGCAAAAGCCTCTAAAACTACTTTTGCAATAACAATGTCATGCAAGGAAAAGGCTGATTTCAGATGGCATGTCTGAATATTTTGTTCCCATTTTTTAAAGTTCTATAATAGAAATATTTTAATTGTTCCATAGACATCTAAAAAATCATCTTTTTGCACTTTTCAGGAAGGCAAATAAATATGTAGGCTATAGGTTTGCAAATCAGTAGAATAGTGTTACTACTCATGGCAAGGTCAGTGGTCTATATGTTTTAGATTTGATTCTCATATCTAGTATCTTCTGTTTTTATACTCACTGAATCAATTTACAATTTCTACTCTGGGTGGTGATATCAGTTTGGAGACCTTTCCTGTCTCTACTCTGGAGTGACTGTCTCCAACCTTGTTAAAGATGAGCTGGAGGCAATCATCACATTCTACTACATCTAGTTGAAGTACAGAGTAGAGCAATATATTTGCAAAAGATTTACTACCAGAAATTCTCTGCAAAAAATTAGGAAGGAGGAATGGTTCATTTTTAAATTCACTGAAAGACAAAAATATAATTAAGTAGAGGTTGGATGGCCAATTGTATTACTTTAATAAGACTTGTTAGTCAAAATTGGCAAAGAAGATAGAGCAAAATTAATTCTTATTAATCTACTAATGTGGGTTATGTACACAAAGGAATATTTGTTAGCTGTTAAGACAATTAAAGTTATTAAATTCATAGGTAAATGAAAGAAGCTTGAAACAATAATTTTGAATAATTTAGAGTCCAGCCAGGAAATAGAAATATCACACGAGAGGTCTTTGCCTGCCAGAGTTCATGAGGGAGCCATCTTGGGTCCCAGGTCCCTCAGAGAACAGTATGCATAGGTGAGAGTGAGGTCTGCAGAAGCAACACAGCTTCTGGAACAGATCCTGTTTTGGGCTCCAGACATCTGAGTAACTTCCCTGCCTGAGGAGGGGTGTCTGCCCAGGAGGGCTCAGCCTGCAGAAGCAGGTGAGGGACGATCTTGGGTCCCAGAACCCTCAGAGACCAGTCTGAGCAGGTGAGCATGTAGGCAGCAGAGGCATAACATCTTCTGGGAAAGGCCCTGTATTAGCCAAGAGGAAGGTCTGAACACCAGACCTCTGTGCACCTTCCCAGCAAGAGGAGAGCTTGCCTGCAGAGACTACTCTGACCACTGAGACTCAGGAGAGAGCTGGACAACTTGGCACCCTACCCCACCATACCTCTAAACGCCCTGAAACCTCCAGTCTCTTGAGGGTTAGGTGCATATTCTCTGACTAAACCCAGACCCAGTAGTCCTGTACTATATATGGGCTAGGGACTTCATATCAGCTGGTGTATGCTGTATGATTGGTGGCTCAGAGTTTGAGAGATCTCAGGGGTCCAGGTTAATTGAGACTGCTGGTCCTCCTACAGGGTCACCTTTCTCCTCAGCTTCTTCCAGCTTTCCCCTAATTCAAACACAGGATTCAGCAATTTCTGTCCATTGGGTTGGTGTACCATTCTGGGGGCGGTGTTTACTGGTTAGTTCATATTGTTGTTACTCCTATAGGGTTGCAGACACCTTTAGCTCCTTGGGTACTTTCTCTAGCTCCTTCATTAGGGGCCCTGTGTTCCATCCAATAGATGACTGTGAGCATCCACTTCTGTATTTGCCAGGTACTGACATGAGGAATTCCTAATGGCTGAGAAGCACCTGAAAAAATGTTCAACACCCTTAATCATCAGGGAAATGCAAATCAAAACAACACTGAGAGTTCACCTCATACCAGTCATAATAGCTAAGATCAAAAATTCAGGTGACAGCAGATTCAGGCAAGGATGTGGAGAAAGAGGGACACTCCTCTATTGTTGGTGGGATTGCAAGCTGCTACAACCACTCTGAAAATCAGTCTGGCTGTTCCTCAGAAAATTGGAGATAGTAATACCTGAGAATTCATCAGTTCCTCTCCTGGGGATACACCCAAAAGATGTTCCAACTTCTAATAAGGACACATGCTCCACTATGCTCATAGCAGCTTTATTTATAATAGCCAGAAGCTGGAAAGAACCCAGATGCCCCTCAACAGAGGAATGGATATAGAAAAATTTACACAATGGAGTTCTACTCAGCAATTACAAACAATGAATTTATGAAATTCTTAGGCAAATAGATGCATCTGGAGGATATCATCCTGACTGGGGTAACCCAATCCCAAAAGAACACACATGATATGCACTCACTGATAAGCAGATATTAGCCCAGAAACTTAGAATACCCAAGACACAATTTGCAAAATGCGTGAAACTCAAGAAGGAAGACCAAAGTGTGAATACTTTGCTCCTTCTTAGAATGGGGAACAAAATACCCATGGAAGGAGTTACAGGGGCAAAGTTTGGAGCTGAGACTGAAGGAAGGAACATCCAGAGACTGCCCTGCCCAGGGATGCATCCCATATAGAGTCTTTGGACCTTCTTTTCCTTGGGCTCCTCTCCATTTCCATCCCTGCAATACTTTCAGACAGGAACAATTATGGGTCAGAGTTCTGACTTGGGATGGCAACCCATCCATTACTTGATACCCTGTCTTTCTTCTAGAGGTGGACCATACAAGATTCCTCTCCCTACTGTAGGGCATTTCAGCTAAGGTCCCTCTCTATGAATCCTGAGAGACTCTCATCCCCAAGGTCCCTGGTACATTATGGAGGATCCTGCAACCTCCTACCTCCTGAGGTTGCCTGTTTCCATTCTTTTTGCTGGCCCTCAGGGCTTCAGTCCTTTTCCCTCACTTTGTAGACCAAACTGGCCTCGAACTCAGAAATCTGCCTGCCTCTGCCTCCCAAATTCTGGGATTAAAGGTGTGTGCCACCACGCTTGACAGGATGATATTTTCTAGTTCCATCCATTTGCCTACAAAACTTAGGATGCCCTTGTTCTTAATAGCTGCGTAGTATTCCATTGTGTAAATGAATCATATTTTATGTATCCATTCTTCTGTCGTGGGACATCTCCTCTAGTGAAATAGAGGCAGTCATTAAATATCTCCCAACCAAAATAGCCAAGGACATAATAGCTTTAGTACACTATTCTATGAGACTTTCAAAAAAGAGTTAATGTCAATTTTCTACAAAAAAAAGTTAAAAAAATCTATAAACAGAAGAAAGATATCCAGACCTTTTTTGAGTCCCCAGATACTCTGATTCCAAAGCCACATAAAGACCCTCAAAGGAAAGAGAATTGCAGACCCATCTCTTTTTTGAGCATAGATGCAAAAATTCTCAATAAAATACTTGTAAATAGAATCCAAGAACACATCCAAAGCATTGTCTACCATGATTAAGTAGGGAAATGGTGGCACAAAACTTGTATGAGTACCCTACCAATAACTGATTTGATTGAAGTCATACTGCACAAGATGAATCCCATAACTAGCACAATTTGGGTGACCAAGCACCATAAACTACATAACCAAGGGACCAAAGGTAAGACAAAATAGTATTTGTCTAACTAAAGGGGGGAAATGTACTAATAAAATTATGGCTGGTAGTGTTCTGCTATCATAATATACTTGGAGACATTCAGCCATCATCAAGAAATTTCCTCCTGTAGCAGATAGAATTAAACATAAGACTAACAGTTAGCCATTCTTCAGTGAGATACAGACCTTGAAACACTAATTCCTACATGGGATGTCTCTATTGAAGTCATGCCCATAAAGCTCAGGAAGTCCTCTGGAAGAAGAGGTAGAAAGAATCAAAGAACCAGAGGAGATAGAAGACCCCAATAAATTAAAGCCCTCTAAAGCATCATATGAACTCATAGAGACTGGAGCAGGAAGCACAGCTCCTGCAAAGGTGTGCGCCAGGTCTTCTGCATATATGTTACAGCTTCCAGTTTAGTGTTCCTGTAGGGTTCCTGAATGTGTGAATGAGAGAGTCTCTGATTTTTGTGTCTTCTCTGTGGCCTCCTTTCCTTTAGTTGGTATGTTCTGAAGAACTTTGGTATGCTAGCTTTATCTTACTATATTATTTTTTTGTTTTGTTTTCTAAATGAATAAATGAAAACTTAGCCACTAGGATTAAAAAAAATAATAAGTCATTTACAGTTTCTGCAAGAGAAGAAACAAGGTTTGTGTAATGGAGTAATTCTGGGTTTATCAGCATTACATTTTAGTATTGAAATTATCCCATGCACCCTATCAGATCACCATGGACTAAGGCTGCTATTCAATAACAACATAAGTAGCAGAACACCATCATTCACATGGAAACTGAACAACACTCTACTCAATGATACTTTGGTCAAGGAGGGAATAAAGAAAGAAATTAAAGACTTTCTAGAGTTTAATGAAAATGAAGCCACAACATACCAAAATTTATGGGACATAATGAAAGCATTCCTGAGAGGTAAATTCATAGTTCTGAGTTCCTACAAAAAAAAAAAAATGGAGAGAGCTTACACCAGTAGCTTGGCAGCACATCTGCAAGCTCTAGAACAAATGGAAGCAAAGTCACCTAAGAGGAGTAGACAGCAGGAAATAATCAAACACAGGGGTGAAATCAACCATGTGGAAACAAAAAGAACTATCCAAAGAATCAATCAAACCAGGAGCTGGTTCTTTGAAAAAGTCAACAAGATAGACAAACCCTTGGCCAGACTCACTAGAGGGCACAGGGATAGCATCCAAATCAACAAAATCAGAAATGAAAAGGGAGACATAACAACNCCACATAAAGACACAACAAAGATAGAGAACTTCAGACCAATTTCCCTTATGAATATCAACGCAAAAATACTCAACAAAATTCTCGCCAACCGAATCCAAGAACACATCAAAACGATCATCCATCATGACCAAGTAGGCTTCATCCCAGGAATGCAGGGATGGTTTAACATACGGAAATCCGTCAACGTTATACACTATATAAACAAACTCAAAAATAAAAACCACATGATCATCTCCTTAGATGCTGAGAAAGCACTTGACAAAATCCAACACCCATTCATGATAAAGGTCTTGGAAAGATCAGGAATTCAAGGCCCCTACCTAAACATGATAAAAGTAATCTACAGCAAACCAGTGGCCAACATCAAACTAAATGGAGAGAAACTGGAAGCAATCCCACTAAAATCAGGGACCAGAAAAGGCTGCCCACTTTCTCCCTACCTATTCAATATAGTACTTGAAGTCCTAGCCAGAGCGATTCGACAACAAAAGGAGGTCAAGGGGATACAAATTGGAAAGGAAGAACTCAAATTATCGCTATTTGCAGATGATATGATAGTATATATAAGTAACCCCAAAAACTCCACCAGAGAACTCCTAAACCTGATAAACGGCTTTAGTGGAGTAGCTAGATATAGAATTAACTCAAACAAATCGATGGCCTTTCTCTATACAAAGGAAGAACTGGCTGAGAAAGAGATCAGGGAAACATCACCCTTCACAATAGTCACTAACAGTATAAAATATCTTGGTGTGACTCTTACGAAGGAAGTGAAAGATCTGTATGACAAGAACTTCAAGTCTCTGAAGAAAGAAATTGAGGAAGATCTCAGAAGATGGAAGGATCTCCCATGCTCATGGATTGGCAGAATTAATATAGTAAAAATGGCTGTCTTGCCAAAAGCTATCTACAGATTCAATGCAATCCCCATCAAAATTCCAAGTCAATTCTTCAAAGATCTAGAAAAGACAATTAGCAAGTTCATCTGGAATAACAAAAAACCTAGACTAGCGAAATCTCTTCTCAACAATAAAAGAACCTCTGGTGGAATCACCATGCCTGACCTCAAGCTGTACTACAGAGCAATCGTAACAAAAACTGCATGGTACTGGTACAGCAACAGACAGGTAGATCAATGGAATAGGATTGAAGACCCAGAAATGAATCCACACACCTATGCTCACCTGTAGAAACTGTTCCCTCGATTTTGATAGGTGTGGAAAAAAGACAGCCTTTTCAACAAATGGTGCTGGCACAACTGGCAGCTATCATGTAGAAGACTGGGAATTGACCCATTCTTATCTCCTTGTACTAAGGTCAAGTCTAAGTGGTTGAAGGACCTCCACATAAAACCAGAGACACTGAAACTTATAGAGGAGAAAGTGGCAAAAAGCCTCGAAGATATGGGCACTGGGGAAAAATTCCTGAACAAAACAGCAAAGGCTTGTGCTGTAAGATCAAGAATTGACAAATAGGACCTCATAAAGTTGCAAAGCTTCTGTAACGCAAAAGATACTGTCAACAAGACCAAGGGGCTACCAACCGATTGGGAAAGGATCTTTACTAATCCAAAATCAGATAGGGGACTGATATCCAATATATATAAAGAACTCAAGAAGGTGGACACCAGAAAATCAAATATCCCCATTAAAAAATGGGGCACAGAGTTAAACAAAGAATTTTCAACTGAGGAATACCGAATGGCTGAGAAGTTCTTGAAAAAATGTTCAACATCCTTAATCATCAGGGAAATGCAGATCAAAACAACCCTGAGATTCTACCTCACACCAGTAAGAATGGCTAAGATCAAAAATTCAGGTGACAACAGATACTGGCATGGATGTGGAGAAAGAGGAACACTCCTCCATTGTTGGTGGGAATGCAAGCTGGTTCAACCACTCTGGAAATCAGTCTGGCGGTTCCTCAGAAAATTGGACATAGTACTATGGGAAGATCCTGCAATACCCCTACTGGGCATATATCCAGAAGATATTCCATCTGGTAATAAGGACACATGTTCTACTATGTTCATAGCAACTTTATTCATAATAGCCAGAAACTGGAAAGAACCCAGATGTCCCTCAACAGAGGAATGGATACAAAAATTACCATATAAATGTGTTACCTCATGATGAGTCGATAATTTTTGTTATTTATATACTTTAAGGATCCGTTTACCTACTTAGACCTCCGGTAGTAGGACTCACTTCATTGGGTTAGTGTTTTCTTGAGTGTATTGTACATGAGTGACTATACACCTATAATCGGGTCTTTGGATCTGATGGGTTCTATGTTAAAACTAAACAGATGAAACTCAAGAAGAAGGAAGATCAAAATGTGGACACGTCACCCCTTCCTAGAATTAAGCACAAAGCACACATTGAAGGAGTTACAGAGATCATGTGTGAAGCTGAATCCATAGGATGGACCCAATGTCTGTGGTTGCCAGGGATCCATCCCACAATCAGCCACCAATCATAGACACTATAGCATATGCCAGCAAGATAGTGCTGAAAGGACCCGGATATAGCTGTCTCGTGGGAGACTATACCAATGTCTGGCACACATGGAGGTGGAAGCTCACAGTCAGATATTAGATGGAACACAGGGTTCCCAAGGAAGAAGGAGCTAGAGAAAGTACCCAAGGAGCTGAAGGGGTTTTCAACCCTATAGGTGGAAGAATAACATGAACTAACTAGTACCCCCTGAGCTCATGTCTCTAGCTGCATATATAGAAGAGGATGGCCTAGTTGGCCATCACTGGAAAGAGAGGCCCCTTGTTCATGCAGACTTTATATGCCCTAGTACAGGGGAAAACCAGGGCCAAGATGTGGGAGCGGGAGTGTAGGGGAGCAGGGCTGGGAGGGGGGAGGGTATAGGGACCTTTCTGGATAACACTTGAAATGTAAATGAAGAAGTTATCTAATAAATATTGGGAAAAAAAAAGAAAAAAGAAACATGTGACTATCACTCTATATGATTTTGTCTTCCAGACAACCAGTCATACTGAAAAATAGATATTCAATCAATTATGTAAATGCTAGAAGATGGAAAGTTACATTTAAATGTACTCCTTTTAGTGATCTTTAAAATGATCTATTCTCTGGGTCTCCTGTTTCTGTGGGAATCAGCTAGTTGTTGCTAATTAATTTTTCTATTAACTTTTCTTTTCATTTTATGTTCATTGACACTGATCACTTTGTATCTCCTCTCATCCCAGAGCAACATTATCAATTAAGAATAGTTACAAGGAATAATTATTCATGCTGATATATTCAATTTGTTGATTTGGAAAGAATTTGGTATTAGAAATTAAATTAAGACAACAGTCACTTCAGGCAAGTTAACTATGAAGATATTTTGAAAGGGGCTGTTTATGTGTGTGACAAAAAATTCAGTTCCAGCTATTTGACCATCTATAAAATTCAAGTTGGAAATAGAGACGGTATCAGCAACTAAAGGCAACTGTCATTTTTCATGGCTCGATGCTGCATTCAAGGAACTGGGGAGCAGCAGAAATCAGCTGCAAATTCATAACTTTGTAAAGGAATTCAGATGTCCCGGTGTTGGGTAACTTACAGTACAAGTTATAATTTAGATGTTTCACTTTACAGCAGATAACAAAAGCAAGTGATTTTCCACTAAATGAGTGATGTCCTAAAAAAATTCAGCCATTATGTTAAAATACCAAGGTAATATTTTAAACCCAAGTATTTGGATATATATCAATAAATAAATATCATCTAAATATATATTATTCTCTAAAGGCATGGGAAGCCTTTTATGTGTACATTAGGCTCTCAATGGCAAGTCATGGTTCCACATGCTCTGCCGTGAAAAGTGAGGATAGACTAAACTAATCCTGTAGTTTCTGGCAGGCTTAGTTACAATTTTGTTATATATTCTGGGTTTTTTATTACATATTATAAGCATTGGATTCAGAGTAAAGTGCCTGAGAGGTTGCTTAATTTGCTAGGTCTTTCAAGCATTAGACATTAAGACTCTGAGTTCAAGCCAGAGCATGAAACTATTATCTTATACACACAACTATAAAGACCTATTTTATAAACTATTACAGTTACCAGAAGAAAATGCATTATGCATGTGCGTGTGTGTTTCTCTTATTCACTAAACATGTAGCAAAACATTCTTTTAATGCTTGTCACATTCGCTTGAATTATAATTACACTATTTCTACTCCTGCAATTCAAACTATCCTTTCCCAGATCTAACGTTTTTTTGATTCCTTAATGGACATGATACCTGTATTAGTGAAGATTTTTCAAAGAAACAAATCTATCTCTACATAGCTCATTGGACACATAATATAGATAAATATGATACACACACACATATATATTTGTATATGTGCCTGAATATATTTAGGAAATAATATGATATGGAAATTGATAGGATTTGTCTGAGATAATTACAGACATATGAAATGACCATTAAGATGTAATATGCAAACTGGAGAAACTTGAAGAACTTTATTAATAGAATACATCTTGAAACTAAAAGACTAAAAACTTCAGCATAATGTACAAGGACAGAGAATATGGTTGTTCATCAAACAGGAAGTATTTCATTCTTTCTCTGCCATTTGTCTGACCCTTACTAGATATTTTCTTCCTTTACATTTCAAATGCTATCCTGAAAACTCCCCTTACCCTCTCCCCACCCTGCTTCCCCACCAACCCATTCCTGTTTCCTGGCCCTGGCAAGATCAGTTCTAGTTAGAGATTATAGATGTGAATTTCAGTGGCTTTAGGGGGATATCACTTAACTCCATGACATTTATAGGGCTGGGGAACTTTCAGGGCTGGCTTCTGGAACTGGCTGTCTTGGAGCTTTCCTGTCACAAGGCTGGTGACTGGAAAGATGCCTGTGAGAGTGAGGACTGACCCTGGCCCTGGTCCTGTACTGGAGTATACAATCTTCACAAGACCAAGGGCTTCTCTTCCCAATGATGGCCAACTAGACCATCTTCTGCTACATATGCTAGAGACACGCGCTCTGGGGGTACTGGTTAGTTCATCTTGTTGTTCCTCCTATAGGGTTGCAGACCCCTTCAGCTCCTTGGGTACTTTCTCTAGTTCCTTCATTGGGGGCCCTGTGTTACATCCAATAGATGACTGTGGGCATCCACTTCTGTATTTGCCAGGCACAGGCATAGCCTCACAAGGGACAGCTATATCAGGGTCCTGTCTGTCAGCAGGATTTTTTCATCTCTCAAGTAAACAGTACTTGTGGCAGAGAGCACTGATTGTCCCTCAATATATTTTGTCTAGTCTTCTCATAAAAACATAATTATATAGTTGGCTTGCATTTACAGTTCAGCATTAAGAACTTCAACACTTATTACTGGGTTTAAATAAGCCATACTATTGGCACCAGTTTAAAACTATTCTAACTATATTGCTATATCCTTGAGATTTTTGCATTTCTAAATTAATTATCAATTTAAATATATTATTTGTTTATTATGTACATGTTCCACCAAATGTTGGCCTGAGAACCAGAACCAGTTATCAGATTTCATTATAGATGATGGTAAAGTAGCACATAGTTGCAAGGAATTGCACTCAGGATATCTAGAAGAGGAGCCAGTGCTCTTAACCAATGATCTGTCTCTCTAGCCCTATCTATCTATCTATCTATCTATCTATCTATCTATCTATCTATCTATCTATCTATCTATAATACTTGTAATCTTATATGCACATCACATTCTTGATTAGGCAGTAAGGGGTCCCACTTGAATTTAGAATCTTATTATGCCCAAGACTTTGGATTCTAAATGTAGTTATTTAGGTTTCTATATGGCTATGTGTGGGCCTACTTCCACAGGTCCTGGGTATGATCATATTCTCTACATAGCCAATCCTATAAACTTCTGCACCCTCCCTAGGGTGTTCTCATTACAGAGGGTAGATGTGATTAGGACACTAATTCTCTACATACCTGATGGTGGTGAATTATACAGGTGTTTGGATCAATCAAAAGCAGAATAAAGTAAACATTTCACTTAAAATGCTTTAAAGAGCTGGGTGTGGTGGCACACGCCTTTAATCCCAGCACTCGGGAGGAAGAGGCAGGTGGAGTTCTGAGTTCAAGGCCAGCCTGGTCTACAAAGTGAGTTCCAGGAGAGCCAAGGCTATACAGAGAAACCGTGTCTCGACCGCCCCCCCCCCCCGAAAAAAATGCTTTAAAGTAATGAGGGCAGAACACCCTTTGCATAACTTACTCATGTGACAGCTTTAAAAACACTGTTACAGGTGGAGATATTGTTTGCCAGATACACAAAAATAAAAAACACAAAAAAAAACATCTTGACACATTTTATAAAGATTATCTTTTAATAAGTCAGGTTATAATCATGCCTGTCTCTTAGCGACAAATGTAATAAATCCTGGTCCATTTGTTATAATCCAATGAACTGCTGCTCCCTCAGAAATAACACAAATGAAGCTTGAGATGAGTTAAAAAAAAGACTCGGCTTTTAGCATATTGGAGACAGACCTGAGGTTAGACCCAGGCTTAAGGACTTTGTAGCTGTGCCTTCTCTTTATCCAACATGCAACTTCAACACTGCGAATTCCTAGATTAAAACAAAACAAAACAAACAAACAAACAAACAAAAGACCTGAATGATACTCTGACATGTGAGATTAAGCAAAAGGCGATTAATGGTTTCTACTCATAAAATTTTAGAAAAGAAGCTTTGCTTGTTTGTTTGTTTTTTAAACCTGAAGTTTACCATGGTCCATGAAAGATGTCCAGTCTTTCCCTTGCAATTTTCAAAGACACACGTCTCCCCAGTTAACATGAAACAGAACATTTGAGGAACCTTGCCTACCGCCATCACTCAGGAGTATTTACTCCTTTAGAATTTGGTAGGCTGCATGAATCACTTCCAAGAAAAAAAAATTTGGTGGGATGCCTTTAAAGTCAGCCAATTCTTAAATAGCATTTATATGACATACTGGAGAATTTAAAACATTAATGTTTATAACTGAAAATAAAATCTGGCAATTCTCGGTGGATTAGAAAATATTAGAAACACTACTCCAAGAACTTATATAATTATGCTGATCACATTGTGTGTTCTTATAATTTCATTGGCTTATAAATTATTCCATGTATTTTGTCCAACAAAATGATTTAATTGGTATAAGAAATTGAAGTTTGGATAAAGATACAATTTAGCTCACTTTATGCATTTGGGCACATTATTCCTTTGTGAAAATTATAAATTTCAATGGTTGAGGTCATGTAAATGGCAATAGAAAATGAAATGCATCATATGCATGCCTTTTTAATAACATTGAGCACATTTCAAGACTGCAAAAGGATCAGGAGGATGAGGCTCTGTAAAGCCTGAGGACCTGACTTTGAGGAACATCTTTCTAACGAGATCTGCTCTGCTCTCAATCTTTAGTAAATTTTGTTCCTTGTATTTGGTTTGCAGCTTACATGTTAATAATTAGACTTTTTTGTTTTCAGGGGTTTCCGGTACAAAGGTCAAGACAGTATTGTTTACTTAAAAATAGTTTCATTCAAACAAATTATCATAGAAAGAAACCCAAGTGGAGATAAATAGCTCCATACCAGTTAGCAAGGACACATTCCCACATCTGCTGTTACAGGGCATGGGAAAGCACTGTTTCTGACCGGCTCAGTTGTCTTTGTGCTTCCAAATCTAGCCTTATTGCTGGTGCTGTAACAAATAGTCACAAAATATTTTCTGTGTCAGAAATCTAGTTGTCACTAGTATTCTCCTTCCCTTGTTGATTTGCTCCTTTTATGCCTCCCTAATCACAGAAGGTACCTACTCTCTACTCTTTATTTTTCTTTTTTATCGGATATTTTATTTATTAATATTTTAAATGTTAACCCCTTTCCTGATCCACCCCCTTGCCAGAAACACCCTATCACTTCCCTCCCTCTCCTGCTTCTATAAGGGTGTACACCCACCCACCCATCCATTGCCTCCCTGCTCTCCCATTCCCCCACACTATGCCTTCCCAGTGACCTAGAGACTCTTCTCCCATTGATGCTCAACAAGGCCATCCTCTCCTACATATACAGCTAGAGCCACAGATTCCTTCATGTGTACTCCTTGGTTGGTGGGTTAGATCCCGGAATCTCTGGTTGGCTGATATTTTGTTCTTCCTGTATGGTTGCAAACCCCTTCAGCTTCTTATCCTTTCCTTAACTCCTACATTGTGCACCCCGTGATCAGTTCAATGGTTTGCTGTGAGCATCCACCTCTGTATACATCAGGCACTGCCAGAGCCTCTCAGGAGACAGTTATATCAGGCTCCTGTTAGCATGCACATCTTGACATCCACAATAGTGTCTGCATTTGGTGATGGATCCCCAGGTGGAACAGTCTCTGGATGGCTTCTCCTTCAGCCTCTGCTCCACACTTTGTTTCCATATTTGCTCCAATGAGTATTTTGTTACACCTTCTAAGAAGGACTGAAGCACCCAAACTTTGGTCTTTCTTCTTGAGTTTCATGTAGTTTGTGAATTGTATCTTGGGTATTCTGATAAATGGCAACCAACAGATTGGGTAAAGATCATTATCAATCCTACATCAGGTAAAGGGCTAATATCCAATATATACAAAGAACTCAAGAAATTAGACTCCAGAGAGTCAGATAACCTTATTAACAATGGGGTACAGATATAAACAAAGAATTCTCAACTGAGGAAACTCGAATGGTCGAGAAACTCCTAAAGAAATGTTCAACATTCTTAGTCATCAGGGAAATGCAAATCAAAACAATCTTGAGATTCCACCTCACACCAGTCAGAATGGCTAAGATAAAAAATTCAGGTGACAGTAGATGCTGGCGAGGATGTGGAGAAAGAGGAATACTCCTCCATTGCTGGTGGGATTGAAAGCTGTTACAACCACTCTGAAAATCAGTCTGGAGGTTCCTCAGAAAATTAAACATAGTACTACCCAGAAGATGTTCCAATTGGTAATAAGGACATATGTTCCACTATGTTCATAGCAGCTTTATTTATAATAGCCAGAAGCTGTAAAGGACCCAGATGTCCCTCAACAGAGTAATGGATACAGAAAATGTGGTACATTTACACACTGGAGTACTATTCAGCTATTAAAAACAATGAATTTATGAAATTCTTGGACAAATGGATGTATCCGGAGGATATTATCCTTAGCGAGGTAACCCAATCACAAAAGAAATTACTTGAAATGTACTCACTGATAAGTGTCTTTTACCACAGAAACTTAAAATAACCAAGATATAATCTGCAAAAGACAAGAAAATCAAGAAGGAAGACCAAAGTGTGGATACTTTATTCTTTGTTAGAATAGGGGGGAAAAAAACACCTATGGAAGGAGGTACAGAGACAAAGTTTTGAGCTAAGATGAAAGGATGGACCATCCAGAGACTACCCCACCTGGGGTTCCATCCCATAATCAGCCAACAAACCCAGACACTATTGCATATGCCAGCAAGATTTTGTTGAAAGGACCCTAATATAGCTATCTCGAGAGAGGCTATGCCAGCTCCTAGCAAATACAGAAGTGGATGCTCACAGTCATCTGTAGGATGGAACACAGGGCCCCCAATGGAGGAGCTAAATAAAATACCCAAGGAACTGAAGGGATCTACAACCCTGTAGGTGGAACAACAATATAAACTAACCAGTACCCCCAGGGCTCATATCTCTAGCTGCATATGTAGCAGAAGATGGCCTAATTGGCCATCATTGGGAAGAGAGGCCCTTTGGTCTTGCAAACTTTATAGGCCCCCAGTACAGGGAAATGCCATGGCCAAGAAGTGGGAGTGGGTAGTTAGGGGAGTAGGGCGTGGGTAAGGTATAGGGTACTTTTGGGATAGCATTTGGAATGTAAACAATATGAACTAACCAGAACCCCCAGAACTCGTGTCTCTAGCTCCATATGTAGCAGAAGATGGCCTAGTCGGTCATCATTGGGAAGAGAGGCCCCTTGGTTCTGCAATCTTTATATGCCCCAATACAGGGGAATGCCAGGGCCAAGAAGTGGGAGTGGGTGGACAGGGGAGCAGGGAGGGGGGAGGGGGAGGGGACTTTCGGAATAGCATTTGAAATGTAAATTAAGAAAATATTTAATAAAAAATTTGGAAAAAAANTATATATATATATATATATATATATATATATATATATATATATATATATATATATATATATATATATATGCATACATATATACAAACATATATATGGAATTAGAAAGAAATTCTCCTGAGTGTGGTAACATACATAAGAAGACAAATACAAACATTCCTTTGTTCAGCCATCGTCGGAGAGAATATTAGCCCTTTTTATGATGTGTAGTTGTTAAAAATCTTTTCTTATTCTGTTGGCAGTTGCTTTGTCCTATGAGATCCCCTTCTCTAATTGTTGACTTTGTGCCTGTATTATTAGTGTTCTGTTCAGAAGGTCTTTTAATGTGTCATGAGTTCAAAACCATAGCCCACTTTCTCTTCTATGTGGGCTTAGTGTATCTGTTTTGTTGTTGTTTTTTTGTTGTTCTTGTTGAGATCTATGATTTATTTGGAGTGAAGATTTTGGAAAGGTGATAAGTTTGCCCTATTAGGATCCTCTGCAAGCACGCATCTAGTTTGAACAGCACCATTTATTTAAGATGATGGCTTTTTTTCCCCAATATGCATCCATAATTTCTGTATCAAATCTCAGGGGTAGATATGTGTCTGGAGTTATATCTTGGTCTTCAGTTCTATTCTTTCAATCTATGTGTCTGCTTTTTGATAATTCTATGACCTTTTCTTTTTCTTTTGATAGCTATGCCAAATATCTTGGAATCAGAGTTGGTAATACATCCAGCAGTTCTTATATTTTTCAGGATTCTTATGGCTATTATAGTTCTTTGCTCCCTTTTTCCCACTTTCTCTGTCTCTACAAATGACACTGAAGATTATCCTTTTGTGATCTGTAAAAAGGAAATGTTGAAAGTTTGATGGGGATTGCACTGAATTTGTACATTGCTTTAGTATAATGTACATTTTTCTATATTAATCCACCTAATCCATGTACTAGGTGTTATTTCCTTTTTTGATATCTTCTTCATTTTTTTATTCAATAGTTTGTTTGTTTGTTTGTTTTTTATCATCCAAGACTTTTGCTTCCTTCATTGGAGTTCCCCCATTCTATATTGTATTATTTGAGGCTATTGTGAAAGGAGGTTCTGAATACTAGAAACTAATCTCTAGGAATGGGGATGAGCTTGGAAACAGGGGCTAATGGATTCTATCAGTGGGTGAAAGTACAGTATTTTACCAAGATCTGCTTAGTTATCTGGGAACAGGGGGAGGAGAATGAGGATAGTGCTCAGCACATCTGTTATAGAGCTGGGAATGAGACTGAGGTGTAGGATATGAAGGAGAAAGGGAGGGACCAGAAGATCTGAAGCTCATCAACCTATTTCACTGGCCTATTTGATCTCTGTTATGTTTCACTGGCTAGTACCTAGAGTAAGTCTTCTGGAATTGATGGTTTAGGAGAAAGATTGAAGAAATGGAGGAAGAGGTGAAAGTTTGCAGTTAGTCTATCTGCCTTCTTCCCTGGCCAGAGCATCCTATGGATTGCTATGAAATACCTGCTCAATTTTGGTGACTAGGATAATGTGATGAGATGGGGTAGGAAAGGTTGAAGAAGATCTGTGTACTCTTCTGGAGATAGGAGCATGGAGAAAAGAGGATGCAGCAGGCAGTGTAGTACAGGGCTCAGAAAGCAAAAAGGGGTATTGGATTTGGCAGAGGAGAGGAAGACATTATAATGTGCGGTTAGCTGGAGTGGCTTATGGGTTTACAGGAAGTGTCTGCCCTGAGATAAAACAATGAGTAGGGAGAGAAAAGTTGGGAGGTAAAAATCTGTGTGATCTACTGGAGATAGCATCAAGGAGAAAGGGGGGGTGCTACAGAGCTGGGGATGAGACTAACATGGAGAATGGGATTCTCAGAAGTAGAGGGAAATGAAGTAGAAGATCAACAGTTAGCCTACCTGCTTCTCTGGATTGTGTTCTATGTAGTGACTACTTTTAGGGCCAAGACAAGTTGATTGTAAACTACAGAAAGATGGAATATTCCCTTTAGGCCATTTTGCTAGCCTATGTCAATTGGTAGGAAAGCTGAGATAATTAATATTTAACATGATTATTGAAAGCTGTTAGTTGATTTCGGTCTTTTCCTTATTTGTTCTTTTGCAGTTGTTATACTTGGGCTGTGGGGTTTTTTTTGCCTTTTTTATTTATTGTTGTTTGTGTTCATAGTCATGGTTTACATTTTATTAATTGTAGCTTTGCTTGTTTTAGTTACAGAGTCTCTTGGCAATGTTTACTCCTCTCTTCAATGCAAAGACTTTTGCTTCCAGTGTTTCTTTAGGATTGCTCTGGTGAACAATTTTTTTTCAACTTTTATTAGATATTTTCTTCATTTACATTTCAAGTGTTATCCAGAAAGTTCCCTATACCCTCCCCCCTCCCAGCCCTGCTCCCCCAACCATCCGCTCCCACCCCCTGGCCCCGGCGTTCCCCTGTATTGGGGCATATAAAGTCTGCATAACCAAGGGGCCTCTCTTCCCACTGATGGCCAACTAGGCCATCCTCGTCTATATATGCAGCTAGAGACATGAGCCCAGAGGGTACTAGTTAGTTCATGGTTATTCTTCCACCTAGAGGGTTGAAGACCCCTTCAGCTCCTTGGGTACTTTCTCTAGCTCCTTCTTCCTTGGGAACCCTGTGTTCCATCTAATAGCTGACAGTGAGCTTCCACCTCCATGTTTGCCAGGCATTGGTATATTTTCCCCCAAGACAGCTATATCCGGGCCCTTTCAGCACCATCTTGCTGGCATATGTTATAGTGTCTATGTTTGTTGACTGATTGTGGGATGGATCCCTGGCAGCCGCAGTCGTTGGGTCCATCCTTTGGATTCAGCTTCACAAATGCTCTCTTTAACTCTTTCAATGTGTGCTTTGTTCTTAATTCAAGAAAGGGGTGACGTGTCCACATTTTGATCTTCCTTCTACTTGAGTATCATGTGTTTAGTAAATTGTATCTTGGGTAGTCTTGGTTTCTGGGCTAATATCCACATATCAGTGAGTACATGTTATGTGAGTTCTTTTGTGCATGGGTTACTTCACTCAGGATGATGGCCTCCAGATCCATCCATTTGCCTAGGAATTTCATATATTTATTGTTTTTAATAGCTGAGTAGTACTCCATTGNTGGAATATCTTCTGGATATATGCCCAGTAGAGGTATTGCAGGATCTTCTGGTAGTACTATGTCCAATTTTCTGAGGAACCGCCAGACTGATTTCCAGAGTGGTTGAACCAGCTTGCATTCCCACCAACAATGGAGGAGTGTTCCCCTTTCTCCACATCCACGCCAGCAACTGTTGTCACCTAAATTTTTGATCTTAGCCATTCTTACTGGTTTGAGGTGGAATCTCAGGGTTGTTTTGATCTGCATTTCCCTGATGATTAAGGATGTTGAGCATTTTTTCAAGTGCTTCTCAGCCATTCGGTATTCCTCAGTTGAGAATTCTTTGTTTAACTCTGTGCCCCAATTTTTAATGGGGATATTTGATTTTCTGGTGTCCACCTTCTTGAGTTCTTTATATATATATTGGATATCAGTCCCCTATCTGATTTAGGATTGGTAAAGATCCTTTCCCAATCCGTTGGTTGCCCTTTTGTCCTGTTGACAGTATCTTTTGTCTTACAGAAGCTTTGCAACTTTTAAGGCAGTTTGTATCACTGATATATTTTTTTTTCTTCTACTACAGTAGATAATGTTTCTGAGCATAGGATTCTAGTTTGATGTCATGGTCTCTAAAAAGTTGAAATTCAGTCCTTTCAAGTCTTCTAGGTATCAGAGTTTCCACTGAGAAATCCATTGTTATTCTAATGGGTTTTGATGTATATGAGACTTGTGGTTTCTCTCTTGCAGTTTTAAATATTTTCTTGTCTCTTTGTATACTTTGAGTTTTAACTATGATATGCTGTACATTATTTCTTTTCAAGTTATGTCTGCTAGTCCTTTCTGCTTCTTAGGGCTTACCTTCCCTTAATTAAGATTTCATCTCTGATCTTGTTTGAAAATGTGGTCTATTCCATAATAAGGGATTCTTGTTCCTAATCAATGCTGATACTACAAAGATTTGGTCTTCTGAGTGTGCTCATTTTTTTTTTTTTTCATTCCTGTCCTATGTTTTTGTTTTTTCATACTTTGTTATTGTTGTTGTTCTTTGGTCTAATTTTTCTGCATTGTCTTCTGTAGGAGGCTAGTGAGTCCTTGTACTCATAGATAAACAGGGGCAAATCAGAATATTAAACATACATGGTTGTTTCTTCAAAGGGAGGGAGGTACAAGATGTTTCTCTCCCAAAAGTCTGGGAAAAGATGTGGTTATTAGCCTGGTTACTGTTGTGCTATCTATATGGCTAGACAATTCCCACTGACCCCTATATTGAACTTGTTTCCCTATCTTTGTGGGAAATGCCAACTGTACGTTATAATAGTTTTGTGTTAGAAATGTTGCAAGTTTGCTGCACAACCAACTTTGAGTAAATTCTTATTAGGGAAACTTTTATCTAAATTATGCTGTGCTTAAATATGCCTAAAATAAATCATGAGGTGTCATTTTCTCCAACATTTCCTACTGGGTCACTTTGAATCAAACATCTTTCTTGCCTCCCCTGCATTGATACTCCTGGATGTGTTGTTTAAAGAGAAGTAAACACCTGTACAATCTAGATCTGATACTCTTTATTTTTTGATACATTTTATTCAAAGGCTTCAGCTTGAGTTTTCTAGATTGTTTATTGTGTTATTTCAGCTTGATTTCTCCTTTCTACTTCTACTTCTTTACTACATTTTCTTCCAAGTCCTAAATTTGTCTTCATCACTTCATTCAGTCATATGTTTTAATTTTCTTGAATTCCACTCACAGATTTATTGTTATCTTCTTAAATTTCAATGACTGGTAAGATGACTGAAGAATGTTATATCCTGAGAATAGGAATAGAGAGTGAGGTATTGATGCAGAGAATGCTTAAACACATAAAACATTAAATGAAAGCTAGTTAAATTAATTTACTGAATATTGTTTATGAAACTGTATTATGTATTGAGAAAGATAGACATAGATAAGTTAAACTCAAAAGTTATCAACTGGTCGTAGAAAAGCTTGGGTCAGTCCACTGTCCTCACTATGCTGTCTCTAGCACACAGCTTCTCTCTTGCATTGGATCCTCTCCTTATATGCAGGTCTTCTTAGCAGATGTCACATGAGCCAAGCATCTCCAATATCCAGGGGTTTCCCTACAACTTTAGCTTTCCCTTCACATCTTCAGACTACCAAGACTTTTCAAGATCAGTTGATAACATTAAAGGACTCAAACACTGGAAATGGAGCTATGGAATTTAATGTTCACACTGCTTGGTTTGGATTTTCTTTGGAGTGATTGTTTCTAGCTATTCTTTTGTTCTATCTCTTTGGAATAAGAATGTTTAAATTTGTACCACTATATTGGCTGTGAGCATATATCCTGTTTTTCATTTTAGAGGCAGACACAGTTATACACATTTGAATTCTAAAAGTGCTAGGATACTGTAAGACTATGGGGCCTTTAAAAGTTATACACGATTTTTGTGGTATGATATAAGCATGAGATTTTGAAATCTTTTAAGCCTTCAGGGTTATGGCTTTAAGTGATGTGTTCATGAGTGAAGTAGTCAAGGATAGAGTCACAGTGGTTAGTTGTAATTAAGTTGGTACAATCTGTCACCTGGGAACTGAGTCTCAAAGGAGTATTATCAAGAGTAGGTTGGCCTATAGGAAAGTCAGTGGGTGATGATCTTGTTTATAGGAAGATCTACCTGCTCACAGTGTGTGATACCATTTCCCAGGCAGTAGGTGTGTAGACTGTGTAGAAGTGGTGATTGTGCTCTGAGCATGCACTAGTCCATTGAGCTCTATTCTTGGCTGTGGATATAAAACAATAAGCTGTCCATGCTCCTGCTGCTTGGATTTCCTCACTGTGATGAACTTATGTTTAATTTTGAGCCAAATACACTCATTCTCAAAAAAAAAAAAAAAAAAAAAAAAAAAGAAAAGAAAAGAAAAGAAAAGAAAAAAAGAAAACCCTCAAAAGTTATAACCACACCATATTTTGTCTTAAGTATATCAAAAAGATTTCTTTGAAAAAATATTCTTCTAAGGAAATATATAGGTGAATCCTGGAGACATAATGCTTCTAAGAAAAATGAATTTGCTCCTTAGACTGCTTCTTTGGTGGTAGGTTTATTTAACTCTGTGTCTCTCAGGTTGTTTGACAAATTGAACCTAATAAAGGTGAATTTCTCATTTGAGAAGGAAAAATGAATCAAATTCTTTTCCACTTTCATCTTTACTAATCCATGTGCTTACGCATATGCTCAAATTTATGAAATGTTTTATGTATGTGGCCTACTAACTATAGAAATGAAGCAACAGTTTACCATCAATAACAAATTTCACAAAGATATAGTGTAGACATAGCTCAATAATAGATACCTTGCCTAGCAAGCTCATCAATTAGATCTCCAGCATGAAAGGAAAGAAAGAAAGAAAGAAAGAAAGAAAGAAAGAAAGAAAGAAAGAAAGAAAGAAAGAAAGAAAGAAAGAGAGTGAAGACACAGACACACACACATGAGAGAGAGACAGATACAGAGACAGAGAGAGATAGAGACAGAGAGAGACAGAGACAGTCAGACAGACAGATGGACCCACAGGCAGACAAAGACAGAGAGACATAGTCAACAGAGGAAGAGAGATGGAGAGAGACAGAGAGGCAGAGACAGAAGAAGATAGGGAGAAGTAAATGTTAAAATACCGCTTGTTCTAAAATAGAGATTTGCTTACTCTGACAATCCTATATTGTTCAGGAGAAGCATCTCAAAAGCTTTTACTTCAAAAGATATTCATCAGCATATTCAAAGTATAAAATGTGACATGTCTTATGCCAGCTGAGACAGCCTGTCACTTCCTTTACCTTAGGATCTAATTGGCAGGTGTGACTGAAAGGTCTGAAATTACTCTGAAAGTTTGCAGCATTGTTTAATAACACTGAAGAATTTTTAATCCTAACAATCTGCCATCTTTAAACAAATTGTTTTGCTATATTAATGTTGGATGATTTTTCTGTGCCCTGGCTTGTATTGTAAGTCAGGACACTAGAAACAGTAAAGAAAGGATAAAGCATATAATAGTACATAGCCAGCAGTTAGCAATACCTTATTAGCACTGCAGGCAAGCAGAGAAGAGATGTCTTATTTAAATGTGTCCTGTCAGCATAAAATTAATGTGATCTTCAAAGTCAGTCTTACTTTGCCACTAATAGGAGTTGAATGGTTCCATCTGGCTGAGCCATTTGCAATGAAGTATTTTGAGAGAAATTAAAATGGGTGTACATACTTTCGTGTGTGTGTGTGTGTGTGTGTGTGTGTGTGTGTGCATGAACACGTGTATGTGTATAAAGGCTGCCTAAGAATAGGAAATAAATATTTTAAAGGAAAATACACTTAAACCTTAGGTTAAATGATTCAATTACACACACACACACAAACACACACACACACACACAAACACACACACACACACGTGTGTGTGTGTATATATATATATATTATATATAATATATATAAAATATACATATATATTATATATATGTGAACATTTACACAGTATATTATATGTTAGTACATGATATATACATGGTGCTATGATAAATAATATTTTAATATATCCAAAACAATATCTCATAGAGGCATGCCAGTTTGTATTTCATCCTTTTCTTTACTCAATTTATCTTTTATTTTTACTCCACTACCATGATAGAAATTGTGATAACAAAATTTAAAACAACAGTTGAAGCTATATGATTGAACCAGAATGAAAAATGATGTATATTGTATGGTAGGTGAAGCATTGATGAACTTCCACCATATAAAAGGACTCTTTCTTTTCAAAACAGTTTTATAGAATTAAATTTTAATTTTATAAGTCTATTTATGTACTACATGGTTATAAAATATAGGCAACTATGTTCAGATTATCTGAGAGCCAATCACCAGCACTGTTTCAAGCACCCGAGACCAGATTTATTTGGTTACTAATGTTCTTCATTTTTCTCATAAAATATTGTTCTGACTGCTTATAAAATATGACCAACCCTGAATGATGTCGTGTGCAGGAATTTTGATTCAACTAAATATCTGTTGACTTTCTATGCTGTGTTCACTGTCCTCTCCAAGAACAACCTGCAGAAAAACTAGAAAGATTGAGGGATTGTTTTTTTCAGAGTTTGCTGATGCAATTAAATAAAACTTTGAAACAGTTAATTTTTTTCAGTACATAATGCTTCTTTACCTTTATTGTACACGACGTAATTAGACAGAAGGCAACTAATAAACACAACTTTCACCTATTATATTGTAGCCATGCCATGCAGATTATTGTTTTAATTTTGTTAGCTCAAATGTGTGCACAAGTTTACTATATCAACCATGGTGCCAGCTCAGACCACTGCCAAAGCAGACACAGATGCTGATGAACTTGTTCCAAACACAGGAGCTTATCCATCTTTGTGAAAACGACATGCCGCAGTTCTCTGAAGTTATTGCCATCACGATCAATAATACATATAAAACAAATATAGTCGCCTGTTCAACCCGAAATATTGTCTCCACTTTTTTTTTTTTTTTTTTTTTTTTTTTTTTTTTTTTTTTTTTTTTTTTTTTTTTTTTTTTTTTTTTTTTTTTTTTTTTTTTTTTTTTTTTTTTTTTTTTTTTTTTTTAGCTTGTATTTGTTTTTGTCTGTGTGTACCTCGGTGGTTTTGTCTTATGTCTAATTGGAGAAAGAGTCCAAGCTAAAATCTTTCTTACACACATGGCCAATTTGTTTACTGACCACGACTTTTCTGAACAGTGGGATTGTATGCTTTAACTCATAGCAATTCCCTGTGAATAAAAATAAGGCATGATACTCAGGAAAGCTATTTCTAGTTTGGATAAAAACTCAGGAAAAATTTTAAAGGATGAGATAATGCAAAGGCAGAATGATGAAATATATTTGGTTTCCTTTTTGAAATTTTTTCATTTATTTATTATATTAAACAATTTTATTTATATTTATTCTAAATATAATGTTGCCCCCAATCCCAGTCTTCCCTCCCAGGATAGAATGCTAACAATTGTAGAATCTCTGTCCACAGTGTGAAAAAAATGTCCTTTTATTTTCTTCAGCTATTGAGACATTGGTGTAGTTTATTTTGGTACTTAGCCTGACTGTGCCCAAAACTTCCTTTGTGTAGAGGATTCATGATTTTCATTGTTAAAATGTATATGATTGTGGGAGGAGCAATAAAAAACTTCTCAAACTATGGTACTTAAATGTTTAAAGTTACCCATGACCTTATAGAAAATGAATTTGAAGAAAATAGGCATTTCTTAAATAATTAAATTAATATTCCTTTAACACATATTTAATTACAAGTTCATGTGTAAGTATCATTAGTAATATCATATCATTTTCCTGTATGAAAGGATAATAGAGAAACATCAATAACATGGATTATAAGCATGATTATTGGATAAGAGGGAAGCAGAAAAGTGATGTGAAATGAAAAATGTTTCCGTTTTACTCTTATGGCTTACATATATTGATAACTACTTACATATATTTGAAAAGGACATCCCTGTATTCATTTTAACTCAAGAAAGCAGAGAAGAGATTCCTGGACACAGCTTTATAGAGAAATATTTCCATTAAATATTAGAAGTAAACAATGTTATATAGACTGCCTAGGAGTTAGCCATTACAGGATGTAACTGGAGACTTCCCATGGACATCTTAGGTGGCCATCTTTGCCTGTCATTGTTATTCTAACCACCATGATTTAATTTACACTTTTCACCTATTATTTTCACATGCACGCTGGAGCCTTCAAGCTTTCTTCCTATTTCTGTGGTGTTCACTGTTCTCCAACATCTCTGAGAATGTTGAAGCTGATTGAGAATCCATCCAAGCAATTTTGCACAGCATTGTGGTTTTCTTTGTAAATATAATTAGTTTAAGTTATTACCAACAGTAACTGCTTTTCATTTTAGAATCCACTGTAAAGATTCTCACAAAGGAACTGTATAAATCAATTAATTTTCATCTTTGTAGAAAGTTCAGAATAGATACATCTGAGCCATTTAACAATTCAAATGTTTCTTCACTCCAACTTAGAAAATGTCATAAAATTTGATTGTGTCTATTTTATTGAATGGTTGATAAACTTAAGAAAACTTGTAGGGCCATTATATGCTTCAAGGAGTTTAGAAAACTCAATAACATGATTCACTTATAACTCTTATTCTTGCTCAAATCATTTCTACGTTTCTACTTGGTTTTCTACCAGGCTTATTTTGCTTCTTTGCCATCTATTTTCATATGAATTTTTATGAACTCATCAATGGTGTTTCCTCCATTCTCTCCCAGTTTTTATTCCTTTGCTCATATAAGCTTGACATTTCTCAATGTCATTATGTTGCTTTCATAAGTCAACTGATTTCATTGTCTTTACTGTGTATTACTCTCAGTCTTACTGTAAATGTTTTACTGTCTTTAAATGAAAATAATGACATAAATCTATATATATAATCTTTAAAAATATGCTCTACATATCCTACAAATTCATGCACATATATATACTTACTTATACTTATGCATATGTGTGTATAGCTCATGTCAAATAGTATATTATTATACATGACACCATAATTTAGTTTATGAAAATATGTCATTATAATTTAGTACTTAAAATATATTATGATAAATAATATTTATCTAAATAAGATACATTAATATGATATTGTTATATGTATCATATATATATCAGGAGAGATGTGTTTGCCATCACTCATTTGCTGAACAATTAATAATATATCAATTCAATATTTATGCCTTCATCTTTTTTTAGTAGAGGAGAAAATAAACTTAGGTTTTGTAAGATATCAAACATTTACTGTCCTGCAAACATGAATTTAATCACATTAGCTTCCAAAAAATTTCTACTCATTTGAAAGTATTAAAATCAGACCTACTAATTCTCAGCAACTGGATGGTGCACTAGACAACTGTTTAATGCCCAAACTAACCAATCAAAACTAGTACAGTTGTTAAGTATATGTAGACAGTGCTCTTAACTGATTGTAGTTTGATTAGAAACCAACCATATCTTAGATTATATTGTTCAAGACAAATCTTGGCTATATCTCTGCTGTAAACTTATTTATAAATTAGAAGACTTACTTGCTAGTAATTTAGTCTCAGTAGGCATTTTTCTTTCTGCATTGAATAGAAGTCTTATCCCCAAACAAAATGATGGTAATTCTTACCTTTTCTTTGCAAGTATAGGATGATTCAAAGTAAAGCTATCTATAAGAACCTGTCTTTAAGCCATTTAAGATTGACACCCAATAAAGCAACTTACATATTATAACGATTCCCTATGGTGAGTAGTAAGAAAGCAGACACTGCTAACTCATTACCTGATGGGATGTGGCTGCCAGTTGTCAGTTCTGTACTCTTACCTGTAGCTCAAACTAGCATAGAGCTCTATGGGCCTTCTTGGCAAATAGCATTGTAGAACACATTAGTCCCCACCCCCCAAAACCTTTGTTCATCCTCTGACTGAACTGTGAGCAAATGGTTTGGGACTGAGAGACCTTACACAGAGTTTCTCTGCTCTTTTGCAACAAGGTATATCATAAAGGTTTACACTACACATCTGAGAATATTTGTTGACTGTTTTAAAGAGATCTGTTTCAGGGTAATCTGACAAGTGGTCAAATATGAGAGTTGTGAGTTACCTTGAGGTGGTTACCAAGTCATATCAATAATAGAATTCTGTAATGTGCTCATAAAGAAAGCAAAGGCGTATGTATGCATTGGTTCTTTGAGTAGGCTTATAAATTAGTAGGTAGAAACCCACATAAATTGTCAGCACGTAGGTTAAAATAACCCAGGAACTTGTCTACAATGCACACTGGACCATTAAAACCATTTAAAATAGCGTTTGGCAAACAGTTACACACACTTGACAAATTGAGATCCCTTATTAGTTTCATGTTGCTTTTGGCTCCAGTCTTATTAACCACCCCCTTTACTCCTAGTTTCCAAGTGGTTAATAGTAGCCTTGAACATATTGAAAATATGTGTGTAGTGGAACTAGGAGCTGGTTGCAATGAGATAAGGGATTAATGTCAACATTTTCAAGTTCATTCTACATGTTTATTCTGCATACTGTTTCTAAATTAGTTCTGATTTTACAGAAGGTTTAAACTATGGAACTGGTTCACTTATTAACAGAAAAGGATCTGATACTGTCTGTCCTATTTTCTTTAAAACATGGTAAGCCATTTTCAGCGACTTATAATAAAGTCCCCTAAATATGGCTTGGTCTTGAGTTGTCCCAACAACAGGGGAAGAAATTGGTAGTTACAATTGACTTACTGTCAATAAATCCATGTTCTAACATTAGAAAATTCAATAAGAGGCAACCATGATTGATGCCTATCTGAAGTACAAACAGAACAAACTTAGAGCAACTATAGGGCTTTTTTTTTTATATATATAAACATTGCATCTTATTTTAAAGTTCTTGTTTATGTGAAAATATGTTAATAATAATAATAACTAACCTTTCCAAAGTCACTAGGAATATTTTTTTTAAGTATGAAGTAAGTTCTTAAGGAACAATTCCTTTATGTAGAAATATTTTCAGGTTGTAAGCAGAAATACTCATGGAGTACAGTATACCTCTGTTGTCTATTTCTCCACAATGTGTTTTATCTAAATTATATATATTCATATTGAACTACTAACTTAATGCATATAATATCCTTGTTCACTAGATATTAATAGATAAAAAAATACTCCAGAAGTGTTAACGTCTTAAGGAAAGAAATGTTTCAAATATCAGAATAAACATTAAGGAGATGGTTCATGAGGTGCCTCAGAAGTTGGGTAGGCACACAGTTATTAAGACTTGATGTCAGATCCTTACCGCCCAAATAAAATTTAACTGTGGTAATGTGCATATTTAACTTCATTTCCAAATAGACAGAAAAAGGTATATCCTGAAAGTTCCAGGCTATTTAGTGGACTAAACAGTCATGAAAGATACAGGTTTGATAAAAAAAAAAAAAGCAGTCTTTTAAAATATGGTGGAAAGTTCCCAAGATAGTCATTTTACACCAACCTCTGGCCTCCACACACCTGTGTAAACATGGATATTTGTATACATAGATGCACACATTCAGATGATTACATATATACTCAACACATATCTTTATACAAACCTAAAATATTTAAAAGACTATATATAATAAATATAACCTGGTAAGTGCTTAAGAACACAGAAAATGCTACAACATTAATATAACTATAAAGATTTGAACCCAGAGTATTTCTAATCTCTACATACATGTGTACATAGCAAAGATTCAGCTTCCAAGATGAATCATAAAAGAAGTAACACATTACTTACTAAAATCAGGCACTAGTGTTGGGGAGGGCAGAGGTAGGGATGTGCACATTGGAGATTAACATTAAAATGACCAGATGCTATATCACTTTATTGACATAAAACTTTTTATTGCATTATATGTGCTTTGGTTGTTGTTATTATGGTTCTTTACATGGTGGAGCTTCTGAGTAAATGTCTGGCAGCCATCATAGTAAGAAGTGTGCAATAACCTGCTTCGTGTAGCCCAACCAAGTTATGTAACACCTAATAAGACATGGTGGAGTGACTTTCTCCTCCAAGAACCTACTCTCTGCTTAAGAGTTACATTGGAAATGTAGCCTGCTGTTTCTCATTGCCCTGCTTGATCCAGGCCCTATGCATAAAGTATATTCTTTACCTTACTACAAGCGGACAGACAAGACAACCTGTCTAAAAATCTACACACTTTATAGCTCACTTCTTGGGTAGTGACCCCTATGCATGAGGCACAGATATTTCCCCCATAGGTGCTCAATATAGGGAAATTGTTTCCCTTCAGGAAAAATATACCCAGGTTGTAGATCCAACTACAAGTGGTGTGAATACTTACCCTGAATGAATTTTTCCCTTTGTAAACAATGAATTCCTCAACTCTGAATGATGGACTGATTTTGTTTAAACAAAAACTAGAGAATTCCACACATAAAGGTATTTATAAAAGAAAGAAAATCTTTGTAGAGACCCATTAGAGGACATTGGTACTCTGCAAACAAAATGGCAGGAAAGTATCAAGTTTAGAGCAGTAGTCCATGGGAGAAGACAAGAATTTTAGAAGATAGAAAATTGTGTGTGCTATATCCTGAATGACTCAGAGAAGACCAGAGTATGAGAATACCTAAAATATAATGTCTTAATAGAGTGCATTCATAAACTAGCAAGTAAATTCTCTGAAACTTGGAAGTCTCTAAGAAAGACACATATATCTTCAATTCTAGTACATAAAATATTTAAATATATAACCTTCCAAAGCAAACAAAACACACCTTTTGAACACTAAGGAACCTATACCAACTAAATATGACCCAGAGATAGCCAAATTAAAATATGGAAAATTAAAATATGAAATAAAATGCTGACCACATGAGCAGGTGCAATAGAGGCCCACATTGAGTGGGGTGATAAAATTAAAAACAAACAAAACCTAAAGGTAAAAGTGAAAGCAAAACAGATCCAAACAATAGAAACTATAGTTGTAGAAAATGAGAAGATGGCTGGAACAAAGAGGTCAAATGACTTTAATTATATTAAAAGTACTGAATTAAAGTATAGCTAAAAGATGGTCTGAAGATGCCGGTGTGACAAGGCAATCTATCTAAAATAACAAAATCAGCAAATACTACATTCACATCCAGTCATCAAGCTTGTGAAATGAAATTGACCAGTGAAAGGAAAAACACTAATCAATAATTGTATTAATTGTTCCAATGTTCTAGCTTTAATAATCGATGTGGTAGATGGAAACAAAGAAACAGAGAATCTGATCCCCTTTGTATGCCAATGTGAGGTGATGGAAGTTTAAAACTGGTTACAGAGAGCTTAAACTAGCATTGAGAAAACACATATGGAACATTCTTTAAGATAATCATATTCTATACCAGAGTACAAGCTTTAATCTATTTAAAATATTTAAATGATATAAACTATATTTTCCTTCTTGAATCAAATTAAGTTAGAAATCAGTACCGAATGACATTCCTGAATATTTATAATGGAAATCAGAAAATAACTGGGCACAAAACAAAAAGTAATATAGAATATATGTGAACTTTTAAGGTGCAGAAAGTTACATTAGAGGGAAACATTGTTCTGTAAATATCTACATTGAGAGAAATTTCACAAGTAATCTACTCTTCCACTTCAATAAATTAAGAGAAGTAAGCAAAATTAAACAGATGGAGAATGAAAATCAAAAGCAAGCAAATGAAGAAAATAATAAAAATCAGGGTAGAAACAAATAAAACAGGCAGTGAAACAATGGAAAACTCTATGGAGCAAAAGTTGAAGTGGCTGGGTAAACTGTGACACAGATGGATGGAGTTGGAAGTTGGGGAATTAGGTAGAGAAGCAAGGAGTCAGGACTTTAATATATCAGCCACCAACCAGGCACCATGCATGAGCTGGTCTGAGAGCCTGGAGACATATAAACCAGAGAACTGCCTGGCCTGGCTTTAGTGAAAAGATACACCTAACCCTCTAGAAACTTGAGGCCCAGGGATTGGAAGGGGAGCTGGAGGTGTGCAACATCCTCTTAGAAACAGTGGGAGGAGGAATGGGATAAGGAACTCTGGAAAGGGGACAGGGAGGAGTAATGGTTGGACTGTAAAAGTTATAAAAAAAAAAAAAAAAAAAAACGTACACTGTATGAAATCCTCAAGTAATTAAAAAGTCTATTTGTAAAAACTAAAATAAATCAATTTTTTGATGGTGCTCCACACATGTGGAGTAAGTATATACCCTACCATTAAGAATTCCAAAGTCATCTAACTACAGAGTCACAGACCAAGGTGGAGATAAATTCACGTGAATGTTAATTCATTCTGCCACCTAGGAAAGGCAATTGCATTTGCTACATAATCATTGTTTTTTCAAGTACAAATAATATGATGTGAGCAACTCTTATTATCTCTGCTGAGGGTCATTTCCACTTGAAATGCTTTTCGTTTGTGTGACACTATTACACTCATAACACTGAATTAAGTCATATTTTGTGAAAATTTATGGAGAGGAAAATGAATGAGTAAACAGAAGTTATATTTTAGCCTCTGACATTGCTAGTCATAGACATAATGCTCTCTCTGTATATCAGAAATAGGCCTATGGAATTATTTCTTTTCTAGAAATATATCAACATCCTTCAGAATGCAATTTACATTTAATTTTTTTGGTGTTAGTTTTTTTGAATTAGTTAACTAATTAATTAATTAACACTCCATATTTTATCCCCCCATCCACCCCATTCTGTTCCACATCCCATACTTCATCCCCACACCCCTGTATCCACATGGATGCCCTCCCCCATCCCACCTGACCTCTAAACTCCCTGGGGCCTCCAGTCTCTTGAGGGTTAGGTGCATCATCTCTGAATGAACACAGAACCAGCACTTCTCTACTGTATGTGTGTTGTGGGCCTCATATCACTTGGTGTATGCTGCCTGTTTGGTAGTCCAGTGTTTGAGTGATCTCAGGGGTCCAGTTGAGACTGCTGGTCCTCCTTCATGATCACCCTTCCCCTCAGCTTCTTTCAGCCTTTCCTGATTCAACAACAGGGATCAGCTTCTTCTGTCCATTTGTTGGGTGCAAAATCTACAACTGATTCAGCTGTTTGTTAGGTCTTCTGGAGTTGGATCTCCTTCTACAAGTCATCTCTCACTGCACAAATGCTTGCCAAATAGACTAGACAGATGTCCACTGTTCTACAAAGCTCCACTTGCCTTATCCTCAGCAGAAGGATAAAAAACTATTCCATTGGGTGTTGGGTTGGATCCTGGGATGCCAGCTAATGTCCTCTTGATAGCACAGGAAACCCTACTGACTGATTTTTTTCTAAGTCCTAAACAGCTTTATCAGTAGTTGATGTGTACTTTTACACTCCAGTATAGCCAATATAGTATGGCTCTCCTTCTTCAACATAGTGTGGTTACATTGAGAGTCATACATTTCATATTTATGAAAAGCATCTGTAGTCTTCCCCTGCAATGTTTAAATTCCATTATGAATGTAGGCATGATTATTGCAACAAACATGCAAAGAATCAACTTGAGTACCAGAGGATTTCCCTGTAGAAGATGTCACATGAGAGCATCAACTGGGTCTTGCTTAAGACATGGATATCCTCACAGAAAAAACTGGTTATGTGACATTCATATCTGTGCCACTACATTCTACTTGGATTTTTCCCAAGGGAAACTTCTTCAAAGAATTCTTTCTCGGGTCCTTGTCTAATAGCAACTTGCTCTCCCAAAATGTCTTCCCATCCTACACAAACACGTTCTTTCAAGCAAACTACACATCAATAAAGACAATAGCAGTTTAGATCAGAATCACTGGGTACAGTGTCTTATTCAAAAAAGTTAAAGAGCAATAATCAAGTTTAAATGTCTAACTCTAGATGGGAAAGATACTTGTACTGAATTGATCAGAGAAGCAATATACTCATAACCATGTCCAGATAATATATATATATATATATATATATATATATATATATATATATTAGATATTAAATTTTATCTTTAGTTAACACGTCCAACTAATGAGCTAATTTTGCTTCTTATACTTACTGACTACTTTGCTTGTAATCATGAGCTATGGGTGTGATCCAGTGATTTTAATAATAATCTCAAACTCCCATGTGGGAGACAAATATTAAATGCCCATCATCATGCTTAAATACTATGTGAAGAATAGATCAGAAAGAATTTAATGCTCATCTAAGCCCTATTCTTGGGCAAAGAGTATTGAAACTATATAGCAATTGGTAATAAATACTGAAATCTTGAGAGTATTTTGTGCTTTAACGTGCACTGCCTCTGTGTTGTTAGAACAAGGGTTGCTGACAGCTTTTATATCATTCTAAATTAAGTTACTAGTAAGAATTATTAGCAAGGTATTAAAAACTCTTTCTCCTTAGCACTACTGAGGACAAAGCCAGACAAAATATTTGAATCATCTGAAACTTGTTTATTTCCAATTAGTTGAAGAGAGATTTTGTACATTAAGAAGTATGTGTGGGGATGTATACACATGTATACATATGTAAATATGCATAAACTCTACATGCATATATTTATATATTTATATAATATGTATAAATATACATACATTTAAATATGTGTGTATATATGTATATATATATATATATATATATATATATATATATATATATATAAAACTAAAACAGTAACAAAATAACCTTAAAAGGAAGAATTTTGAAAAAATGTTCAAAGTCAAAATATTTATAGATAGGGAAATAAAACAATGATTAGAAATTGATACTTTCAGGTACTGACATTGCAATTGTTTGTGTTTTTTGTATTCTTTAATATATAGAAAACTATTCAGCTGTTCAGCTTCTCTTTCCTCATATTCAAAGGGCCCAGTGGGTATTATTGAATCTCATTTTTAATTAATATTGGTACAAAAACCAAACAGGCTCTAGTGGTAGTTAAATAAAATATCCAGGGAAATAACATAATGTTTGTTTTGAGCACTGACATGTCTTTGTATATAAAAAGAAAAATGTTGTATTCACTTGGTAAATTTTCCTAACTCAGATCTAATTCTCTGCTATTTCCCTTGGGTCTGGTAACATGTTTGGCTCATTTCATAGTCAACAACCCTAGGGACTTAGCACAAGAAAAAAAAAGGGGGGGGGAAAGATGCAACCAGAGACTTGATATCTTTAGTTGAAAACCTCTATGATGAATAAAGACTTGCCATGAATTCCCTTCACATCATAAACTGTGGACTCAGGGAAGAGCTAGCGCAGTGGATGCAAAATGGGAGAAAAACATGCTTTGAGCTGGGACCTATTAATGGGCAATAATTCTCAAATAACTCCACAATGCAAGTAACTGAGCCTTAATATTAATCCACAAGGATAAACACTGTGGAGAGAAATACAATCTACAAGATTGCTTTTTCTTTTAAGATTAATAAAAATAATATATTTATACAACTAAAAGTGAAGGAGTTAGGGTTTTTTTTTTTTTTATTCTGTTCAAACTTCACTGAGTTAGTTAAATTGTTACAACACTGAATCTATGGTTTTGAGTACTGCGTTTCTAATAAAATGGTGCACTGTAGACTGCTTGGATAATTTTCTATTATTTATGAAATTTTAACCTTAAATGAACAATTTTGTTATTTGTGTTCATACACATAACCAAGAGCATAGGTTCCCTTTACCTCCTATCTTCTGAGCACTGAGGGATTGGTTTCAAATAGTAGATAATAAAACAGATTGTTGGGAAGACAGAATAATGGAAAAGGAGTATTAAACAAGGCAAGAAGGGAAAGTGGGGTTAATTCTGGGGAAAGGGAAAACACTATTAAAAACCTCTGAAAATGCCATATGCAAATGCTTGTACTACAGACACTTCCTATAATATGTACATATACACATATAAAGGGAGTTTAACCTGTCATGGAAGACAAAATGTAATAGACACCATAAACAATCAAATCAAAGGCTCTGTGCCAGGTATTGATTACTTATTTTTGAGTTGTTGAACATGGTGTTCTCATAGACCTTCCAAATTTTACAAGATACTGCTCAAGACCCCCTATTGGTGAAGAAACCATATACAGAGTGGAAAGACATAGAGAAACATGGCTTGCACAGTCCTGAATGCATGATCCCAACTGGCCAGCTTTTGTACTACTGTAAGTTGCTATGTAAACTACTGGAGGGGGAAATAATCATCAATCTTACACCATCTAGGGTAACCACTGGCTTGTCAAAATATGCCCATTCACACAGGAGTGACAAAGCTGTTGTGGGAATAATCAACCACTATCTCGATGGATTTAAAGTCACTGTACAAAATAAAAAATCATGTCTCGTACCACTATGCCCTAAACTCCATGATTGGCTGGGTCATTGGCTATGGGAGAAAATCAAATACTATCATTTTGCTAAATTGAACTCATAATAAGTTTTCCTAGCAGTACTCTTTAGACCTATAGGATAATACCTTCCCCACTCCCCAAAAGAATAGCTTCTTTGTAAAGTACATAACAACAGCGAGATCTACAAAAAGCCATTCTCTAACCAAAAAATAGACTGTGGAGTGCCAGCTCTGAATAGAGCATTTATGCCATATCCTTTCCCTCTTATCTTGGGGGAGGGAGGCAGAGAAAGTATAAGAACCAGAGTGGGGTAACAAGAGAGTATTTGTGGGTCACAGTAGCTAAGTCGAACACTTAACTCACAGCAGCTTTGATTACCTTCAGAAAACCTCACAAGATAAAGATAGCCCAAATTAAAACAACAACAACAACAACAACAACAACAAAACAACTGAGGTAGGGGCTCATGGCATTCCACCCCACATCCAAGAAGATATTAGTAAATGATGACTTCTGGTGAAGGGAGAATCATTTTTCAGGGATGTTGCCCCTGAAATGGTACACCTGACCCAATGTACACACACATACGCCAATGTCACGCATGTGCCCAATGTCAACTGACAGGATGTCCAATGTCTCTTCTTTACTCCCTAAATTACTGTTTCACTGCCTTTCTCCCAGAGGACCTGGCTAAAGTTTCAAAATACCCATGGAAGGAGTTACAGAGACAAAGATCTCCATGTCTTTGTTTCTGGACCTTACCTAGTGACATATTAAATACATGCTTCCATTAGTATTTCAAGGAGAAGATTACAGTTAAAAGAGTAAAAGAGTTCACACACACACACACACACACACACACACACACACGTGTGTGTGTGTGTGTGTTTGTATATGCATGAATGTGAAGTACAGCAAGAAGCCTATAATTGTACAGGAAAAATTGTAAATTAAGAAAATGTAAATGTAAATTAAGAAAATATCTAATAAAAACTTGAAAAATATTAAATACATGACATTTATAAACACAACTCTCTCTCTCTCTCTCTCTCTCTCTCTATATATATATATATATATATATATATATATATATATATATACACACACACACACACACACACACACACACACACACACACACACACATTTGGAATACTACAATAATAAAAAATAGAGTTGTGTTTATAAAAGTCATGTATTTAATTTTTTTCAAGTTTTTATTAGATATTTTCTTAATTTACATTTCAAATGCTATCCCGAAGGTCCCCTCCCCTCACCCTGCTCTTTTGCCCACCCACTCTCACTTCTTGCCCCTGGCATTCCCCTGTATTGGGGCATATAAAGATTGCAGTACCAAGGGGCCTCTCTTCCCAATGATGGCCAACTAGGCCATCTTTTGCTACATATGAAGCTAGAGACACGAGTTCTGGGGGTTCTGATTAGTTCATATTGTTGTTCCTCTTCTAGGGTTGCAGACCCCTTCAGCTCCTGGGGTTCTATCTCTAGCTTCTCCAATGTGGGCCCCATGCTCCCTCTTATGGATGACTGAGTATCAACTTCTGTGGGAGACAGCTATATCAGGGTCCCTTCAGTAAACACTTGCTGTCCTATGCAATAGTGTCTGAGTTTAGTGACTGATTATGGGATGGATCCCCGGTGGGTTAGTCTCTGTATGGTCCATACTTTCATCTTAGCTCTAAACTTACCCAAGATACAATCTGCAAAACACAAGAAAATCAAGAAGAAACACCACTGTGTGGATACTTCATTCCTCCTTTGAATGGGAAACAAAATACCCATGGAAGGAGTTACAGAGACAAAGTATTGAATTTTTATATCCCTAGAGGTTTAAAGTCTCAGATGAAAACCTGAGAGGAATGGATGCTTGATGCCGTCCCTCCCTCATTGGAAACCATCTTCTTTCACTAAGTTTCCCGGTATGGAAAGGGCATCACATGTGCCTCTCAGTTCTGTTTGATAAGGTCAATAAGTGGTTCACTAGGGGCTTCATGGTTGTGGTTTTATCAACTCCCACAGGTTCTCTTTCTTAAAATCATCATCTGGGGAGTATTTCAGCATGAATTGGGGAGCACATAAGCATTCAGGGCACAGCATACAGGTAGCAGAAACCATTTTAGTCAGAACACATGTATTTCCACTGACAAACTGAAATCACTGTAAAACTGCTCTTGGGATTTAAGTGGATCTGGGGAAAGCATCCTGCCTTGTGTTGTCTTACAGGGTAGTAGGGCCAAGTCAGATTGCTTCTAAAGGCTAGAATGTTCATACATAGAGAAGCGAACCTTAACTACACTAGCTATCCAGGGAGAGGGTTGAAAAGAGTACACAGAAAATTATTTGTCTCATTCCAGGAATATTACTGTAAAATGATACTCAGTGTTGCTAGCATATGAATTAGTCAATCTTGATGTAATGCAAAATGTAGCCTAAGATTAACTCCCCCTTTTAAATTTAGTCCAGCACTGAGTAGGAAAATTTTATATCATATTGGGGATTGGTTATTATGATATTACATTTAACTAACTAGTAGTGCCTGATGGTGACCAGAAAATAATGAGATCTTCCTAAGGGTTATTCTAACTTCAAGCAATTCATTGAATCATATAAAAAAAAAAGTAATAGTTAAACAAATAAGTATATGAATGGTAATGCTTGTTTAATAAGAATACAGATATGACAAATGGACCAAAATTGCAAGGTAAGAAAATTGAAAATGAGTTTTATTGAAACCACGTAACCACATGAAAGCCAAAGCAAAAGAGAAACAGGGTAACAGGGTACTCAAGAAATTACATGTGATTGATTGCTCCTTCATTCTGTTTTTTGTTTGTTTGTTTGTTTGTTTGTTTGTTTTTTGTTTTAGAATTTGTAACTTTCTGCTGTGTGCAGTTTTGTAGATCTTTCTTCCTCCTTCTCTTTCTTTCTTTCTTTCTTCCTTCCTTTCTTCCTTCCTTCCTTCCTTCCTTCCTTCCTTCCTTCCTTCCTTCCTTTCTTTCTTTCTTTCTTTCTTTCTTTCTTTCTTTCTTTCTTTCTTTTTTCAAGACAGGGTTTCTCTGTATAGCCCTGGGTGTCATGGAACTCACTGTGTAGTCCAGCAAGCCCTTGAACTCAGAAATCCACGGGCCTCTGCCCTCTCAAGTGCTCGGATTAAAGGCGTGTGCCACCTCTGCCTTGTCTGCTTAGAATTTCATAAGAAATTCTTCTGTAGTTAGATAGTATTCTATTATCATTATTATGACTTTGGTTCTTTAAGAGATTATAACTTAAACTTGCTTGTTATTCACTGTGTAACTCATAGTAACCTTGCAGACTCAGTTGTGCAAGTACTGGGATTACAGGATGAGTCACTTTACCCCCATTGTAATGATTTTTTTTTCTTTTCTTTTCTTTTTTTCTGCCCCTGTCTCCATGAGAATGTCCTCCCCACCCCTCGCCCTACCAGACCTCCCCACTCCCTGGGATATCCAGTCTCTTGAGGGTAATTTTAAATATGGTTCTTTACATTGACCGTAGTAAATGTTCTGTGTTTAGTAAACCTTATTACTTAAGGATGCCTCAATTCCTTCCTATGTTTGTAAAATAAATGACACTACAGAAATGCGTTTGTGTTATACCCTTCAAAAATATATGCCAGAATGTTTTCAAATTCTTAAAAGAAGCATCTCATATTTTCTATTCCTTTCCAGAAAGATTATATAAGCATTTACCCTGAATGAAGCTGCCTATGGCGCTGTAGCTTGCATCGTTTCACATTTAAAAATAAGTGTTATGAATGCTCCATAGCCTCAGTAATAGTGTCAGGCCTCCCCTTGATCTGGATCCCTCTTTGGGTCTGTCGCTGGACCTTCTTTTCTGTCTGACACTAGTACTGAGGCTATGGAGCACTCACGAAAAAGGAAATACCATGACAACACTCCAGAAAACCCAACAAGCAGCTGAAAGAGTCAGAGGCAGATAGTTGCACCCAACCAATGGACAGAAGCAGCTGACCCCTGTTGTTAAATCAGGGAAAGATTGAAAGAAACTGAGGAGGAGGGCAAGCCTATAGGAGGACCAGCAGTCTCAATTAATCTGGTTCCCTGAGATCTCTCAAACACTGGACCACCAAACAGGCAGCATACACCAATTGATATGAGGACCCCAACACACATACAGTAGAAGACTGCCAGATCTGTGTTCATTCAGAGATGATGCACTTAACCCTCAAAAGACTAATGGCCCTATGGAGTTTAGAGGTTAGGTGGCATTGATGGTGGGGACATCCACAAGGAGGTAGGGAGGTGGGAAGGAAGTATGTGTTGTGGAGCAGTAGCAGAATGGGGGGGGGCATGGATAAATATGGAGTGTAAAATAAATAAATAATTTAATTAAAATATTTTTTAATTATTGATTAATGTATATGTGTGTTTCTATTCACACAAACATCTCTCCATGTGCATGTGTAAAAGACAGTGTATATGTGTGAGATCTGTGTGTGAATCTACATGTGTGTTCGGTTTCTGAATGTGTGTATAGCCTCTATTTGTGCATGTGCGTGTGCGTGTGCGTGTGTGTGTGCGTGTATGCATGTGTGTGTGTGCGTGTGTGTGTGTGTGTGTGTGTGTGTGTGTGTGTTCATGCTAAGACTCAAGACTGACAATTGGAGGACAAAGTTTTGGAGTACTTTCTATCTTTCAGTTACTGACCTGAGATAATCAGGGCTGGTGGGTAACATTTTAGTCGCTGAGCTATCTTCCCAGTTCTATGTTTGAAAAACTTTAAAGTCATAGTTATATTGTGCTGTAAGAAGAAGGAGCAAATATATACCAACTTTAACTTAAGTTTTATTTGGGCTTATTTCTATAGAATAATACTTTCTCACCTCAAACTTTCTTTTGTTACTTATAAACCAATAAGTAGGGATTTATATGTAAGATCCTTAGAAGGTGATTGTGTCCTCTAAGCTGAGTTCTAGTGGATATGTTTCTAAAAGCTCTTACATGATAACTAACAGTTCTAGGGAGGATTCTTTTCCTTTCTCCAAATAAGGACGTAGAAAGAAAAAGCCTGCTAGGACTATGGTATGACAAACTTCACCAGGAACTTCATACAGCTGTTTCTGAAAAGGCTAGTCAGGTGCCATTGACCACAGTAGCAGACTGAGCATTATAAAACACTCACATGGAAAACATAATTTCAATTTCCTCTCACAAGAAAATCTATAAATGCCCATCCAAGAGTAGTAAAGCAGTATTTTGAATTACCTGTTTTTACTTAGCCTAAGTATTGAGAGTTTTATTGCTGTTATTCTTCAAATAAATTCTGATTAAATTATTATACTTCCAAAATTGATGTCAACATTAACTCTTCAGGGGAATTTTTGTTATCTTCAAAGAAACACAGCGCTAATTTCACCAGTAGAGATGAATGATAAAAATGTCCTCCTGTGGCTCCCCAGGTCAAGTAGACCCTGTGATACAATAAATTAGTTTTAAAGAGAGACATGAATCAAGACAACCAGAACATGTATACCTTTCCTAGTATCTAAAAAGCAGTTATTTGCAACGTTTACTCTTAAAATATATCGCTGGAAGCTGCAAAAGGTTCTAGAGTTCAGGTTCAGGATACCTAATTGATTGTTAAGCAATTAGACTCCCTGTGGCAATGTACTCTTTAATATGAATTTTCTGAAAACAAACCTGGAATTTTTCTAATTCTAACTGTAAATGATGATATTTGGAAATAGATCTGGAAAATGGGTTAAATAGGCAGAAGAAATAGTGTAGGATTCTTATGAGGTTCTTTTATTAAATTGAGTTCCCAGAAATTGTATTTTCTAGCTTCAGTCTAACAACAGTGGTTTTCCTGCCATGAATTTAGCTCTCCTTTACCCCCTCAAGTTTTAAGAATAGAAAATAAAGTACACCATGTGGGCTTCAAGCTGTAATTTCCATTGAAGCTGTTGAAGTCATAAATTGCAAGTGGGAGCCTAAAGATAAAATTACAACTTCTCAAAACCTCCAACCAGGTACAGTTTCTGACTTTAAGATGGATATTTTCACCAAATCCACCAACACCCCATCTATACAGAATTGCCCTTAAAATAACTTCCCTTTTATCTTTTATAAAGAGAAGAATAGGCATTGAGCTTAGAACACGAACACTTTCAAAGGAATCCTCGCCAGAACAAATGATTTTTTTTTTTTAACAATTTAAAGTTAACAGGTGTTAACAACAAATCAGAAAATAACAAAGTAAACTTCCTTATGCACAATATGGTAAAAATAGATGTTTCTTTGTTCTTCTTTCTGGAGAACAACCTTTAATTACAACATAAAAAATGAAATAATACTTTACAAACTGGATTAATTTTTTTCTTATTAAGTTTAATTAACAATTTTGCACATGTATATAAGATATTGTAAATATTCTATGCCCAAATTTTCCCCAGAAACATGTTTCCTCCTTGATTTCGATTCATGACTTTGGGATTTGGTTTGTGGCTCATTAGTTTAGCAATTTACATCTGTTTGATTGGATTAAAACTACCTACTAAATCACCAGTTCTTACATATCTAAAGACAATAGTTCTACCTCTTTGTGAGTGTACCTTGAGCCAGTAATTCAATGGTGAATAGGTAAAACCCCTAAGTCCTTCCTCTACCAAGGTCTGACAGTTGAAGGGCTCATTACTTTGCAGAGCTGTGAAAACAGCCATAGGTGGTGTGACTTTGTGACATGGCTATGATTTGACCAAGAACTGACAGTTCAAAACCTGTGTCCCTCTATGCTTTCTTTTATGGTCTGTATGGCCCCTTTCTTAATGAGAGACAATCACTTAACTGTCATTTAATATTAGCATCTTGTGAAGTTATGGGTCTCTTTTTTTCCAATTTTTTTATTAGATGTTTTCTTCATTTACATTTCAAATGCTATCCCGAAAGTCCCCTATACCCTCCCCCACACCCTGCCCTGCTCCCCTACCCACCAACTCCCACTTCTTGGCCCTGGCTTTCCCCTGTACAGGGGCATATAAAGTTTGCATGACCAAGTGGCCTCTCTTCCCAATGATGGCTGACTAGGCCATCTTCTGCTACATACGCAGCTAAAGACACGAGCTCTGGGGGTACTGGTTAGTTCATATTGTTGTTCCACCTATAGGGTTGGAGACCCTTCAGCTCCTTGGGTACTTTCTCTAGCTCCTCCCTTGGGAACCCTGTGTTCCATCCAATAGCTGACTGTGAACATGCACTTGTGTTTACCAGACACTGGCATATCCTCACACAAGACAGCTATATCAGGGCCCATTCAATAAAATCATGCTGGCATATGCAATAGTGTCTGCCTTTGGTGACTAATTATGGAATGGGTCCCCAGCTGCAGCAATCATTGCTTGGCCCATCCTTTTGTCTCAGCTCCACAATTGATCTCTGCAACTCCTTCCATGTGTGTTTTGTTCCTAATTCTAAGAAGGGGCAAAGTGTCTATACTTTTGTCTTTATTCTTCTTGAGTTTCATTTGTTTTGCAAATTGTATCTTGAATATTCTAAGTTTCTGGGCTAATATCCAGTTATCAGTAAGTACATGTTATGTGAGTTCTTCTGTGGTTGGGTTACCTCACTCAGGATGATACCCTCCAGATCCATCCATTTGCCTAGGAATTTCATAAATTCATTGTTTTTAATGGCTGAGTAGTACTCCACTGTGTAAATGTACCACATTTTCTGTATCCATTCCTCTGTTGAGGGACATATGGGTTCTTTCGAGCTTCTGGCTATTATAAATAAGGCTGCTATGAACATAGTGGAGCATGTATCCTTATTACCAGTTGGAACATCTTCTGGATATATGCCCAGGAGACGTATTATGGGATCCTATAAGTTTCAGTGTCTCTGGTTTTATGTGGAGTTCCTTGAATACTTAGACTTGACCTTAGTACAGGGAGGTAAGAATGGATCCATTAGCATTCCTATACATGATGACCGCCAGTTGTGCCAGCACCATTTGTTGAAAATGCTGTCTTTTTTCCACTGGATATTTTTAGCACCCTTGTCAAAGATCAGGTAACCATGGGTGTGTGGATTCTTTTCTGTGTCTTCAATCCTATTCCATTGATCTACCTGTCTGTCACTGTACCAGTACCATGCAGTTTTTATCACAATTGCTCTGTAGTACATCTTGAGGTCAGGCATGCTTATTCCACCAGAGGTTTTTTATTGTTGATAAGAGTTTTTGCTCTCTGAGGTTTTTTATTATGCCAGATGAATTTACAAATTGCCCTTGCTAATTTGTTGAAGAATTGAGTTGGAATTTTGATGGAGATTGCATTGAATCTGTAGATTGCTTTAGGCAAGATAGCCATTTTTACTATATTGATCCTGCAAATCCATGAGCATGGGAGATCTTTTCATCTTCTGAGATCTTCTTGGATTTCTTTCTTCAGAGACTTGAAGTTCTTATCATACATATCTTTCACTTCCTTAGTTAGAGTCACAACAAGATATTTTATGTTATTTGTGACTATTGTGAAGGGTGTTGTTTCCCTAATTTCTTTCTCAGCCTATTTATCCTTTGTGTAGAGAAAGGCCATTGATTTGTTTGAGTTAATTTTATATCCAGCTACTTCACTGAAGCTGTTTATCAAGTTTAGGAGTTCTCTGGTGGAATTTTTGTGGTCACTTATATATACTATCATGTCATCTGCAAATAGTGATATTTTGACTTCTTCCTTTCCAATTTGTATCCCCTTTACCTCCTTTTGTTGTCTAATTGTTCTGGCTAGGACTTCAAGTACTATATTGAATAGGTATAGAGAAAGTGGGCAGCCTTGTCTAGTCCGCGATTTTGGTGGGATTGCTTCCAGCTTCTCTCCATTTAGTTTGATGTTGGCTACTGGTTTGCTGTAGATTGCTTTTATGATGTTTAGGTATGGGCCTTGAATTCCTGATATTTCTAAGACCTTTATCATGAAGGGGTGTTGGAGTTTGGCAAATGTTTTCTCAGCATTTAACGAGATAATCATGTGGTTTTTGTCTTTGAGTTTATTTATATAGTGGATTACGTTGATGGATTTCCACATATTAAACCATTCCTGAATTCCTGGGATGAAGCCTACTTGGTCATGATGGATGATGATTATGATGTGTTCTTGGATTCGGTTAGTGAGTATTTTATTGAGTATTTTTGTGTTGATATTTATAAGGAAAATTGGTCTGAAGTCCTTTCTCTTTGTTGTGTCTTTATGTGGTTTAGGTATCAGAGTAATTGTGGCTTCATAGAATTAATTAGGTAGAGTACCTTCAGTTTCTATTTTGTTGAATAGTTTTAGAAGAACTGGAATTAGATCTTATTTGAAGGTCTGATAGAACTCTAACCTGTCTGGTCCTGGGCATTTTTTAGTTGGGAGACTATTAATGACTGCTTCTATTTCATTAGGGGACAGTTTAGGTCATTAATCTGATCCTGATTTATCTTTGGTACTTGGTATCTGTCTAGAAATTTGTCCATTTCATCCACGTTTTCCAGTTTTGTTGAATATAGCCTTTTGTAGAAGGATCTGATTGTGTTTTGGATTTCTGATGGATCTGTTGTTATGTCTCCCTTTTTGTTTCTGATTTTGTTAATTAGGATGCTGTCCCTGTGCCCTCTAGTGAGTCTGGCTAAGGGTTTACCTATCTTGTTGATTTTCTCAAAGAACCAGCTCCTGGTTTGATTGATTTTTTTTGAATAGATTTTTTTGTTTCCACTTGGTTGATTTCGCCCCTGAATTTGATTATTTCCTGCCTTCTACTCCTCTTGAGTGAATTTGCTTCCTTTTGTTCTAGAGCTTTTAGGTGTGCTGTCAATCTGGTAATGTATGTTCTCTCCAGTTTCTTTTTGGGGGCACTCAGAGCTATGAATTTTCCTCTTAGGAAACCTTTCTTTGTGTCCCATAAGTTTGGGTATGTTGTGGCTTCATTTTCATTAAACTCTTAAAAAGTCTTTAATTTCTTTCTTTCTTTCATCCTTGACCAAGTTATCATTGAGTAGATTGTTGTTCAGTTTCCATGAGAATTTTGGTGTTCTCTTATTTATTTTGTTATTGATGATCAGCCTTAGTCCATGGTGATCTGACAGGATGCATGGGACAATTTCAATATTTTTGTATCTGTTTTGTGGCCAATTATTTGGTCATTTTTGGAGAAGGTACCATGAGGTGCTAAGAAGGTATATCCTTTTGTTTTAGGATAAAATGTTCTGTAGATATCTGTTAAATCCATTTGTTTCATAGCTTCCATTAGTTTCACTGTGTCTCTGTTTAGTTTCTGTTTCCAGGTTCTGTTCGTTAATGAGAGTGGGGTGTTGAAGTCTCCCACTATTATTGTGTGAGGTGCAATGTGTGCTTTGGACTTTACTAAAGTTTCTTTAATGAATGTGGCTGCCCTTGCATTTGGAGCATATATATTCAGAATTGAGAGTTCCTCTTAGAAGATTTTACCTTTGATGAGTATGAAGTGCCCCTCCTTGTCTTTTTTGATAATTTTGGGTTGAAAGTCAATTTTATTTGATATTAGAGTGGCTGCTCTAGCTTGCTTCCTCAGACCATTTGCTTGGAAAATTGTTCCCCAGCCTTTCACTCTGAGGTAGTATCTGTCTTTTTTCCTGAACTGTGTTTCCTGTAAGCAGCAAAATGTTGGGTCCTGTTTGTGTAGCCAGTCTGTTAGTCTATATGTTTTTATTGGAGAATTGAGTCCATTGATGTTAAGAAATATTAAGGAAAAGTAATTGTTGCTTCCTGTCATTTTTTGTTGTTAGAGTTGGGATTCTGTTCTTGTTGCTGTCTTCTTCTAGGTTTGTTGAAGGATTACTTTCTTGCTTTTTCTACGGTGTAGTTTGGGTCTCTTTGTTCACCACAGTAAAATAAAAAGACAAACATCTTTGATGACAATCAAGATCAGTGTTTGTCCGTGATTATAAATACAAATTTTTAAAATACAAAATTTTGTTGTCAATTTACTAAGTAATGCTGCTCAGGTTCCATCTAATGCCTATCATCATCTTGCAATAGGTTTTCAAGCATGTTTACACTACCAGGCATTAATTCCCTACTATTGGGGCATATCAATAGTGATGGCAGTTGGTTACTCCAATAACACTTGTGACATTATTTCATGTGGCATAACCTAGGGTCTTGTACATTCTTCAGCTCACAACTGAGTAAATTATTGGTGCTTCTTCCTAACCAGTTGGAATAGCACCCTCAAGTGGTATAAAAGCTGGATGCTTCAGACCTACTTAGAAAGGGGGACAGAAATCAAGGGAAGTAGAAGGTGGGAGAGACTTGGGAGGAAGAGAGGAAGCCAAGCATGGTGGCACACACCTTTAATCTCAGCACTCTTGAGGCAGAGGCAAGCAGATTTCTGAGTTCAAGGCCAGCCAGCCTGGTCTACAAAGTGAGTTCCAGGAGAGCCAGGGCTATACAGAGAAACCCTGTCTAAAAAACTAAATAAATAAAAATAAATTTAAAAAAAAAGGAGGAAGAGAGTAGGGGGAGGGGGAAAAAGGGAAGAATCAGGTATAGGAGGTGATGGAGGAGATGTGCAGTGTTAGGAAATTGAACAGAAGTGTGTAGCAATGGAGCATGGGAAACAAGAGGTTGCAACCAGATAGTCCCAGATGCCAGGAAACAAGAGGCTCCCAGGACCCCAAAGGGATGACATTAGCTGAAATATCCTACAAAGGGGAGGTAAAACGTGTGGAAACTATATCCAGAGCTTAGGCATGGCCCTCCAGTTGAGTAATGGGGCCACCCAAGCATATCCAAAATTTTAACCCAGAACTGCTCCTGTCTAAAGGTAATACAGTGACTATGTGTGGAGCAGAGACTGAAGGAATGGCCATCCAGGGATTGCCCCATATTGGGGGAATCCATCCTACATTTAGACACCCAACCCAGACACTACTACTGATGACAAGAAGTGCTTGCAGACAGGAGCCTGATGCAGCTGTCTCCTGAGAGGCTCTGCCAGATCCTGACCAATATAGATGTGGAAGCTCACAGCCAACCATCATACTAAGCACAGGAACCCCAATAGAGGAGTTAGGGGAAGGATTGAAGGAGCTGAAGGGGCTTTATCTGGCATCAGTGGAGGCCCTTGGTCCTGTGAAGGCTTGATGCCCCAGTGTAGAGGAATGCTAGGGTGGTGAGGCAGGAGTGGATGGGTGGGTAGGTAGGGGAGCACCATGATAGATGCAGAGTAAGGGGTACTGGGATAGAGGGGAACCTAGAAAGGGGATAACATTTGAAATATAAACAAATAAAATATCCAATGAAAAAAAGAAAGATCATACCAGATGATTTATAGCTCGATTCCTCTATATCATACATTCAAATTACAGTATTTTCATTAGTAGAGTCTTACAATGTAGTTATGTTAGACAGTCAAGTCTAATGACAAGAGTCTGTACTATTTAGTGAGTGGCTTTGAGTCTTCTTGACTAACAATTCACAAGTCACTATCTCATCAAATGGCACTAGGGTTTGTTTACTAAACAATAGTTTTTTTAAGTCTCTCTCTCTCTCTCTCTCTCTCTCTCTCTCTCTCTCTGTGTGTGTGTGTGTGTGTGTGTGTGTGTGTTATTTTAAGATAATATATTAATATAGAAATACTGTGATTAAAATCTTGCTTGACAAAATATTAAGCTCAGACTATATGACATGCTATTGAGAAGACAAGGAGCCCATTGTAAAGTGAGTATGTAAGCCTTCATTAGTCAACTAGGACTGTGAAGAACAATGAGGAAAACATCTTTAAATAAGTGAAAGGATATTTATAAAAGGAATTTGGAAAATACAAGAAAGTAATGAGCATGAATTATCTTACACAATGACTAAGATTATTTAAATATGCATGTATACTTGAATGTACCTACAAAAAAGTTATAAAGAATAATAAACTATGAGGCAGTAAGGATATTGATGTTCTTTTCATTAGCATTAGTAAAACTTTTCTAAACACAGTAACAATGAGATATAGAAGAATCATTCAAGAATTTCAGGAATTAACAATTTCATTCCAAAAACAGAGACAATTTTGATAGACTCATGTAAAAGGCAGTACATTTTAATTATCCTCATTATATTCTCATAAGATGACTCCACATCCAGAATAGTCATGAAAACCAAGAATAGTTACTGACTGAGATTTGCATGATATCTAATGTGTGTGTGTGTGTGTGTGTGTGTGTGTAAATATCTCATTCTTCATAAAATACTGTGAAGCAACATGGAATAATTTAATCACCTTACCATGAACAGTTTTTAATTCTAATTCTGAAAAGATGATGCTTTTGAAAATAGAAGATAGTCAGTATATATGTGAGCAATGCTACCCACATTTTAGTGATAATAAATTCAAAAATCTTATGCCATTCCTAACAAGGAAATTTCATAATGTTCTATTAAACAATTATAAAATAATTAAATTACAGAGGTTATTGAACTAGTTCTTTTAAATTATTATATTTACATACAAATTACACACACAAACAAGCAGACATACTGTATATCTGTATATCAAAGTTTGATTAAAGCAGAGAAAAGCAAAAACACTTACATTCCTTCAGTTTTTTGATTTTTGAGAACCCAATGCACATGGCTACTCTTTTGTAGGCTTGTGAGTTTTTTAGAGTTTGACTATTATTCATAATTACCTAGAGTATTTGAAGCCTTGGTAAGCTACAAACCCCTCTTTCAAAACTCAGTTTTGAAATCAAAGGTAAAACTTGGTTCTAAATATATCTAATGCTCCAAAATAAAATTAAGAATTCAGCTAATTAGCATCTGTAAAACAACACTGGTACTTAACATTTTAATTCATGCTAAAAGAAAAGGATAATGAAACAAAATTGTTAATCTTCTAACTTCAGTTAAATCTAGGACTGTGTTTATTTTAAGTATCCAGGTCAATTACTACTTGCTGAACTTAAAGATAGTCACCATCATTATCATTTCTTAAAGTTGACTCTTAAAAGTACACAAAGAAATTGAGAATGAGAATTTTTATCTCTTGAAAAAATATTCTGACATCTAATCTACACATGCAGATATTTGAAATAGTATTAGTCTTGATATCGGGATATGGCATAGAAAATTTAGATGGTCCAGAAAAAATATGTCTTTCACAGTCTGTAAACTTCAAAGAAGCCTCTTTTCTTTCCTATGAGATTCAATTTGAGCCTTTTTTCCCTACCACAAAATGCTTTCTCCCCCAATTTTATAACATCTCATTACATATAGTAAATGAAATAAAAATAATTTTCTTATAAATAAATTGAAAAGATAATTTCCTATTCTATGCTGTTTGCATTATCTCAAAAGGCAAACACAAATATTGTCACCATAACAACATCTGTGATTCTGTTTTATTTTCTGCTAGCTTTTTAGTAGATAATATAAACATGACTGTGGTATTTGTATTTATAATGTCTGTAGAGTAATAAACAGGAGACGATTAGCTCATAATTATTTTCACCTGGTGGGCTCTCTTTTGAGGAGATTTGATTAATTAATAGCACATATCTGTCATCATTAGATGTGGAATCATATTTTAATTTCTCAGAACACTGGGGTACTGTTAATAATTGTTTAGAGCAGGATTCTACTGTCCATCTTTTGGGTCATGGCTCAGGAACTCATCCATATAAGTGGAAAATATTGCTACTGTTTACCAATGTGAAAGTATTATATTTTGAAAATTAGTTGTAATTTTATATAAAGGAAAAACTATTATATTTGAAAAAATAAACTAGCATTTTATATGATTGTAATAAATTCTTTGCTTGCTTTTTACTCAAGAGATGGAATACTTGTATTTTATCCATTCTATTTTTATAGTATTTGGGAAAAAAAATCTAGTAAAATAGTGGGAAACGTGCTCCTGTGTTACATGGATCTATTATTTTTTTCTTATTCTTTTATAGAAAGAACAGTGTGTTGATTAAATTATAGGTGAGTTAGATCTAACTTTTCCTTTATCGAATAATGTAGAAATAAATGACTCATGTTGACTTGTCTTTCCTCGCAGGTCAAGCACTGCAATCCTGGACAGACTCCCTAATCTTTGCATACTTTTGAGGCTTCCTCTCTATATATAAACTTTTAATTTCAAAACAAACTTTTTTTCCAATCTCAAAATGCTCCCTTAATCAATTAGCAACACTTAAGTCAGGTTATACTTCATTTAGAAGAAAAATGATGTCTAGAAAAAATATGTATGACAACAATATATACATTTATGAAAGTTTTTTTTCTCCCTTTTGGATTCATAGAATAAAATATACTCTTGTAATTATTAGTGCTAGCTCTCCCCATTCAATTTCTTCTCTTCTCTCCAACCCCACTTGTTCCCTCTGGTTGAGCTACACTGGCAGTCCACTCATAGATATTTTAGTGTAGCCCTTAATACAACCATCAGTTTTTGATAGTTGAAGACAGTTTTGATAACTTAAAGCTAAAAGTCCACTTAATATTCAGATAAGTCACTTTTCTTAGCAAACTCTTTCAAGTATCCAGTATTCATCTATCTCATTCCAGTTTTTAAAATTTTAAGTGATGATTTTTGCTCTTTCCAAGTTACCTGCTGCACATTTCATATTATATTAAGAATTATCAGAATTAAATTATTATCTGTACTTAACACCATTATCCTTCAAGATAGAAGGTAAGATTACCATTATTGGTTATATGGACCACACATGAGCAAATATTAAAATCTGGGCTGTGTGTGTGTTTGTGATTTATTTATTTATTTATTTATTTATTTATTTATTTATGTATTTATGTATTTATGTATGTATGTATGTATGTATGTATGTATGTATGTATGTATGTATTTATTTATTTATGATGTATCCAGCATTTCTGCCTGCTTGCATGGCTGCACAGCACAAGAGGGCACCAGATTTCTTGATAAATGGTTATGAGCCATCATGTGGTTGCTAGGAATTAACGCATTGTCTTTGGAAGAGTAGCTTCTTCTTTTACTTTCCAAGACATTTGGATGAGAACTGAGATGATGATTAGGCTAGGTTAGGGAGGACTGCAGAAAAAAAAAAAAATAAATCTATTGGGGACAAGCAGGAACCTGGGATTATGGATTCTCCCATAAATCTATGGGGATAGCCCTACCAAAGCCATGTGGGACTTCCACTAAAGGGAGGGGAACACCAAGCTACTCATGAAAACTTCAAACCAAAGTGTTTCTTAACTACAATATGTACAGGGATAAAACAGAGCAGAGATTGAAGGAACAAATGATTGGCCTAACTTGAGACCCAACACATGGGCAAGAGTCAACCCCATGAGTCAGTGATAATGCTGCTGTTTTCAGACAGGAGCCTAGAGTAACTGTCTCCAAGAGTTCATCAAGCAATGGATATAAACATATGCAAAGACTCACAGCCAAACAGTAGGTAGATCTCAGGGAGGAGGCATGTGGATGAGTGTGGGAAAGGGTTGAGAGAGCTGGAGTGATCAAGAACACCATAATATGGCCTACAGAATCAACTAATCCAGGGCCATGGGGGTTCACAGAGATTAAACCACCAACCAAAGACCATACATGGGCTGGACCTAGGCTCCCTACACATTTGTAGCAGATGTGAAACTTGGTCTTCATATGGGTCCCCTAACAATTGGAGTGGTGGCTGTCTCTGACTCTGTTACCTGCCTTTGGATTACCTTCCCATAGCTGGGCTGCTTTGTCTGGACTCACTGGAAGAGAATGCATTTAGTCCTGCTAAGAATTAATATACCAGGATGGATTGGTAGTACATTGGGGGGTCAGGAGCTTCCCCTTCTCTAAGGAGAAGAGGAAAGGGTCATGGGAGACTGGTATGTGAAGGGACACTGGGGAGAAAGAAAGGAGGGGAGTTGTGATCATGATGTAAACTGAATACATAAACAAATATTTTTAAAAGAGTTATGTATAGGTGATTATATCAAACATTTCTAGATATAATAGATTGATGAGTAATAAATATATCTGATGTTTACCAGAAATTCCTGACACCAAGGGGATCAGTGTTAGCTTGATTTCCAACACAGAGTTGTCAAAGGAGTGTAGGTTTATCTGAAATGATACCTTTCTCTCTATTCAATTATTTTATTATGTCAGTTTTTACAGCCTCAAAATAAAGTATATTCATGTTTTTTATTAGTATCATATTCTACAATGTATAATTCTATTGTGTTTTCTGTACAGATGTAAAAGGAAAAAGAAAAAAAAAGGAGAAGAGGGAAAATGGGAAGGAGGTGATGTATGCTCCAGAAGCAATATGACCTATCGTGCTTACATACTTGGGAATGGAGCAGCCAGGTTTCTAGCTGGATGTTGCTGGTTTAATGTGCCTTAGTTTGGGGAACATAGTTCTTTCAATGTGCATATCAATTTCCCTGTGTGTTATTAACTAGTTCCTGCAAAGCATATGAACTAAACCTATATAAATTTATCAGAACCAGGCTTGACATATGATAAACTCTCAGTCACTCATTGCTTATATAACAATAATTCCTTGGTGTTACAACTACCATTGTTCATGTTTAAATCTAAACTGAAACAAATCCAAAACTTTAGCTATTTTATATAAAAGCAAGCCACAGGACTGAATTACTTTGTAGCCCTGAGATTTCATTCCCAATAAGGCCATATTAATTTAATGTGCTCTGTTTTAAACTTAGAGAGTAATTTAAATTCAGTTCTCAAGGTGTCACAATGACACATCTGGAAAAAATGTAATTCTTTGGCAAGGAAATCACTTTGCATGGAGTAATGTATGTTTTGTGACCCTGTTGTTTGGCCTCATAACTGATCTTCTGCTAGGACAACCAGGGTGTTTAGTAAGCTTTACATCCAATGTGGTCTTGGTAATATGCACAGTGATGGAAGAGTTCTGGTGATATTATCAATAATGAGTACAGAAGACAGATGCAATGCACTTGGTGGAACATTTCACCTGTTTATACTATAAAAATGATGACTGATTGTATATGCCTAGTAATTTTCTTCTTGCTTTTCCCATAATATTTTAACAAGGACTGAGTTATGAGTCATGTGAATTATTTAAGCAAAAGTAATTCATATCTGCCAGGGGCACCTGAATAGGAAACTAGAACATAAATCTGAGCAAAGATATATATTCAAAGTGGGAAAACTGCAGCACTGTAGAGGAATTTTAAACCAGCACCATGGCTGCTCTGTCAAGGGATCACATTGAAAGTTCTAGGTCTGTGTGATCAAGATAAAATTAAACAATTTTAAGCCCTTTCCATGGAATGCAGATATCCCCATAGTACACACCTTTAATACCAAACAATGAAGGAACTATTAGTTTGTGGAAGGAAACAGCCATGTTTGAAAGTGGCATCTAATTGGAGGGCAAACAAAATGTGGAATGTTTTTAAAAGATATGTTCACAGAAAGAGATTGCAAAAAGAACAAGCTAGACACGAGGAAAGACAAAACAAGCCAGAGGATGAGAAGCCAGAAGATTAGAACATATTGCTAACATTAGTCTGAGTTCAAGTGAAGCAACTCAGGTAGAAGCTAAGAGAAGCTGAATTGAATCATTGAGCTTGAATGGAATTTCTAGCCAGCATGGCTGAGTTAGACCAGCCAGCCAGTGTTCAGAAAGAACTAGAAAAAAGTTAGATTCTTTAGCAGTAAGCCTGTGAGAAGACAATTACATCTGGTGATTAAATGTTACATTTACACAGCATGGATTTTGAGAAGGCAAAACAGTCAATATTATCATTAAAAGAGATACCCAGAAGTTATGACATTATCATTTTATTTAATCTGAGATGAGCCATGTTACCTAATATGTTAACTTGGAGGAACTACTTGAATCCCTATGTTTCTGCAATTTTCCCTATAAAAATGAACAATAATAAATACTGTCTGTAAAACAGAGAAAATTTAAGTCTACATCTATAAATAACAAATAGCGCTTGTAATTTAATAAGCACAAAAAATTACCATATAGAGAAGCATATTATTTAGATGGCTATGAATTAACTAATAGCACAGTAAAGGCTTTCTCTTGCTGTGTGTCTGCACCTGGCTTCAGTTTTAGTTGTTTTTCTATTTCCATGACCAAGGAAAGAAAAAGGCTTCCTGGGGCTCACAGTTCCAGAGGGATAGAATTCACCATCATCATGGCAAGTTGCAGGAAGGAATCTCACTGGAGTAGTAGCTGAAAGCTTACATCCTTATCTTGTTCAGAAATGAAGAGAGCTAACTGTTAATGACATGGACTATTTTAAAGCTAAATTCCACTCCCAATTTGTGTGCCTCCTTTGATGGACCAAGCCTTCTAATCCTTCCTAAACAGTTTCATCAACCTGTTACCCATCATTTACATTTATGAACCTGTAGGAGCCATTCTAATTCAAACAACCACAGGCAGCAAAGGTCTGAAGAGCATCCGTGCCCTCCGGAGTTGTGTAGGCTGCTGAGAACATTTCAAGGAGTTTTATCTACATGACTTCATCAGCTCCTTAAAGCAAATTTGCTTTAGAGATAAAGTTAAAACATGGATTTTGATTGTTTTGTTTTGTTGCACTCCACTCTGGCCGGGGAAACAGGTAGGCTAACTTGAAGACTTCACTTCCTCATACTCTCCTCTAAATATGATCCAATTCTTACTTTCCAAGTTCAGCAGCTACGGAGGCCTTCCCCTGTCTCCACGGATCACACATGTCTTCAACTCATAACTTTTCTCCACCCACTCATTGCTCTTTCTTAGACCCCCAACTCTAGCAGGTTACCTGAAAACACACAGATCACATCAGCCAGGGAAGTAGGTTAGTTAAACTACAGAAACGTACCTCACCATTAGCACCTCTGACCACAATCACCCAATATCATCCCCAGCAATGTAGCAAAAGATGGTTATAGTTTTGTGCACTCATAATTGAGTCTTCCATTTTAAGGCTTTAATTTATGAAAATTGAAATATTATTTCCATGCTGATTTAGTTGGTTAGTTTGAATGGTTGTTTTTGTTTGTTTTGTTTTGTTTTTCTTTTCTTCCATAGTGTCAAATGCCTTGCCATCTGGTTGGTCATCATTCCAAAATTGTTCTTTTACCTCAGGATTACATTGACTATTAGAGTATTTGGGGGTGGGAGGAGTTCCATATTATTTTTTATAATTCTTCTATATTGATTCTTATCGGGATTACATTGTATCTATCAATTTCTTTTGTTGAGATTATAGTGTATAACAATATTAAGTAATATCATCCATGATCATTGATTGTCTTTTTAGATTTCTTTGTATCGTTCTCATTTTTGTTGTCATTGTTGTTTTCTTTTGTTTTGTTTTTCAATGATTAAAAAGTTTACATTGGAGGGCTTTCAAATGCTTGGTTAGGTGTGTTCTTAGATGTTTTATATTTTGAGAATATTATGAAGGAGTTGTTATAATCTCTTTTTCAATATACTTATTATTTGCATGAAGAATATCTAGTATCACATCACTCAGAATGAGTAAATATCAATAAGCCACCTGCCAACAAATGCTCCTGAGCATGGGGAGAAAGAGAAATGGCTATTCATCTCTGATATAAATACAAATTGGTAGAGACACAGAGAAATCACTAGAGAGAATTGTCAAAAAGTGTAAACTAGGTATACCACATTACCTAACTATACCAGTGCTCAACATATGTCCAAAGAGCTCCCCATCCTATTCTACAGTAGGGTATTTTATAATCCACATTCTTTGTTTTCCTATTCACAATAGATATGAAAGAAAGCAATTAGTACAACCTTCAACTAAAGAACAGATAATGAAAGTATGTCCCATATATAACAGAATTCTATTCATCTATAAAAAAAAAATAAAAATCACTAAATTTTCAGGTAGTTTATAAAACTCAAAACTATTATGCTGAATGAGGTGACTGAGACACATGAATACAGGTTCTGAAAGTTATCACTTATTTGTGAATACTAGTTCAGAATCTTTGTGTATGAGTCTATACTGAAATAACCAAAAATATGATAGGGCAGAGACACAATAAAACTATAAAGTGGATGGAAAAATGCACAGTAATGAATGGGTACATGGAAAAATTGGGTGAGATTAATTAGTGTGAATGGAAACAAATATAGAGCAAGATGAGGATGAAAAATAGATAACACAAATGAGGCTTAAAGTTAGAGAAAATATTTCTTATATGTATATGTATATGTATATATATATATATATATATATATATATATACACACACACACACACACACACACACACACACACACACACACACATATATATATATATATATATATATATATATATATATATATATATATATATATATGCTTGAATTAAGTATGAAACTTGCAATAGTATTCCAGCTAAATGCCATAGACTAACAGAAACACGAGTAGTAGGCAAGTTTACTTCTCTTTGAGTTGCTTTTGTTGTTTGGTTTTGGTTACTATCATTGTTAGAGTTTTTGAAAGACTCACAAAATAATATAAACTATTGTTTTTGTCCTTGTCTGTCATATAAAGTTAAGTATATACCCTTTTGTTGAAGGCACCAAATGAGCATTATTTTGGTGGAAAATATAGAATATGATAGGAAATGACTGGGCAACAGAAAAGAATTGGTTCAGAAGAATAAATGTAACTCCTGCTTATCTAGTATATATTAGTCGGCATATTTTGTCTCCTGATTGGAAAGCCTTTCTTTTGTTGAGTATGAGCAGACAAGCTCCTTGGTTATTTCTGTATGCTCACTTACTGGGGAAACTCTGAAATGAGTTGAGAAAAGTAGAATCTCCAAACAAACAAAGCAAAGCTCATCATGCCATAATAATCTGCTTCTCAGCTTGAAAGTCTATTGCTATTTTCTGTAACTCTGACAATCAAATTACTAGGAAAGGAATCCCCCAGGTTCAGTTCTTAGAAGAGGGTAACTATAAAACGGTAGCTCTGTTACCTGTACTTTCTGCTCTCTCTTATTTTTATTAATTCCCTCTAGCTCTGCATTTTCCACAGGTTAAGCCTTTTTCCTTGATTGGAAGAAATGAGAAGAGTTTTGTTCCTTTTGGGAAAACCTTCTTTCAGTGCGCTGTGAAGAGATGTAATTCTGTTTTGTTTGCAGTGTCTTGTTGTACACTGTAGCAAAGGTACTGGGCCATGCTTGTTTTAAAATGTCCAGTGTATAGTATATTTCTGCTCCAATCACTAAACACACACATCAGCATTCCCACTTACACTACATTATTCTCCTTAATGATGGTTTAAATTGTGTCTTTCTATGAGAAAAGTCATAAAAATATTATAAGAAAATAAATATTATAGAAAATTATGATTTGATTCTAGGAACCAACGTTTCTATAACTTAAAAAAGGGAATCCAAAAACTTTGTGAAAATTATGTGGAAACATATTCCAAATCTTTTTAATTGTGTGGCTTTTTCAATAAGGTATAGATTTGGCCTTGGTCCAAGATGATGTAATGGGCTATGCACACTGTTTACATTTCTTCCTCTTCTGTTGTCCTTGTTGTTGTTGTTGTTGTTTGTTGTTGTCTTCGTTCACTTCTGAAACTGATAGAAACACACATCTATAATCTTCCAGCCATCCTGAGAAATGACTTTTCAAACATTTCCAACAAACTTGTCATGAATTTCCAGACAAGAAATCACTGAAGTTGTTCCAGTTTGAATAAATAATAAGTGCATTAAGACATATTTATAGAAAAAGTATAAAACATAAACTTCTGACACTTTTAGGTTGTCTACCTGTAATTGACAAAATGAAAATATGATGAAAGCCAATTAATGAGATTGTTTAAGAAAACGTCGATTTTTTATCTGCTATTTCTATCATCTACTTGTATGGCTCTACCCTGTATTTTTGAAGCATCTATGTATCTATCATTCATTATCTATGTGTTGTTAAGATATATTATCTAGCTCTATGACTATTACTTTTGTATCTACTATATATTTATAATATATGCATAATTTATCTGCTATCTGCCAGTCATCCATCAATCATCTATTAATCAATCAGTCATCATCTAACCAGATTGAAACAACTCCAGATGTCTACTCGCTGCACCATTATTAATTGTGTCACTCTTAGTATGTAGCTGTTGGCACTGTCTTTGATGACTTGATGAGAAAACATGAAGCAAATCATGTTAGAATCCTACAGAGCTCTGGAGTCTGCTGAGAAAAATATGCCGTCAAGTCCAGGCATGTGTATTAAACATGATATTGATTAAATTTCCTGTACCCCACCAATGTGGAAGGCAGTTAGATGAACGCTGTTTGAAGAAAGAGATAAAGCAGCATCAAAAATGAAATGACAAGTTGAAACTGGTAGAAAAAATTTAGAAGAATATTAAAAAGTATATAAGATGAGTACGTGTAAAGTAAATAAAAACAAACAAAATGTGTAAGGTTCAAAAGTATACTTTACAATTGAAGATTATTATACTTATGAAATATTAAATTATGATCATGAATCAGGTATTAGAAAATGAACCAATATGCATTTGATCTAAAATAATTTTATATGGGCTTTTCGTACATATTGTGTACTAAAATAGAAATTATACATTACCTTTAATGAAAGGTACAATATTAATAATTTATAATGATAATTCTGAAAACTGTATTTAATTTATAAGATGAATAATATACTAATATAAGCATTTTGGGACTATATTTAAATTTAGAGACTTTTTTTTTAAATCATTTTTTGACTCTATATATTTGGTGAGAAATAAATCTCATTTGGATAAAACCAAAATGGTTGTACAGTTGGGTTTTGTAAGTCAGACTAATAGTATTTCACTGTTTGCACCTAGCCAAATTGTTGGTAGCCTCTTTAAAATCAGCATAACAAATACATATTAGTAATATAGAACTTTTGTCAATTTCTCTCCTAGATGAAGTGTCATAGTTTAGGATTTTAGAGCTTTCATACTGCTCTCTGTGTTCATTGTGATGGTATTTTACTGCTTTAACCTATGTGTGTCAATGTGCTACTGTCACACTCCATTTTAGGCTACATGTCCTTTATACTCCAACATATTCTTTACATCTATAGAAAAAGCATTTTCTGTTTTTTTTTTCTAGAGAATTGTATCCACATTTTTACATAAGTAGACTGGAACACTTATCTTCTTTAATCCTATTTTATTCCTCAAATTCAGCTTTTAATAAATATATAAATAAATATGTAAATAAATATATATCATATATTTATATAACATCAATTTTCACTAAAGAAGAATTCTTACCACTTAGTGACCAAACTATTGATAGTTAATCTGTGGTCAACTTTGTGTTAACTTATGAGGACCATCTCAAGAAAGTATAAAAGAATCAATAAAGGCAGACATTAAAATAGATCTTATTTTTAACAAATGTGTACATGTATAGGTATATGTGTATGTAATATGCAATATTTTATTATTAATTTTAAATTTTAATTGGCAATTTTAATATACTTTATTGGATATGGTTAGATAGTGTAAAATTTGTTTCCAAAGTTTATTTAAATATTTTTTTCTTTCTTCACTGTCATCTTCAGTGTAACTGGTGGACAATTAGAAAAATATAGCATACATTTTAAAGAATAATGTGAAATATATGGTGGAATAAATAAATATGGCTCCTAGGCAATTATATTTGAATACTTCTTCTCCAGTTTGTGTAACTGTTTGGGAACGATTAGGAGGTATGGCCTTGTGAATGGAGATATATCACTGGGGATGAACTTTGAAGATTCAAAAGATTAAGCCATTCTGATCTCTGTCTACCTCATGGTTGTGTCTTAACACATGAACTCTTCGTTCCAGCATCATGTCTGCTATGATGCCATGATGCCATGTTCCCAATCCTTATGTGTATGGATTTTTAACAGACTGAAAGGGTAAGCCCCTATATTAAATACTCTGTTGTATAGGATGCCTTTGACATGTATTTTTGCCACAGCAACAGAATAGTTACTAAGACAAAGTTTCCTTGACCAGTCTTGGTTCCCAAGAATTTTATGTTCCCACTGCTATTTTCTTTTCAAAGCTAATTCAAAATATAAGTATTTTATATAAAATATAATAGATAAGAATGCTCACTGCAAACATCAAAGGAAATAATAATTTCCAATTTTAATTAAGTATTTAACCTTTAATTTTATTTATATAAAGTTACTTATATAACTTTAGGGATATATGTATATACACTACAGCATATTATGTATATATATATATATACATGATTATATATATATATGATTTTATATATATATATATGATTATCAATTTAGGGTTGTTGCAAGATCTTTCTCTTGATTATCTATTATCTATTTGTGATAGAAATATTAAAAAATATCTTATAGGATCTACTTTGAAATACACAATTATGTTCAACCATGGTCATACATCTCCCTTAGAGAACATTAAAAGTTGTTCTTCCTATCAAACTATGTCAGTAGCCATTAGTCATCCTCTCCTTTTCCTTCCTCCTTCCATATAACTTACTGCTTGAGCTGCTAACAGAAGCCCTGTTCTTTGCTTCTATGGGATCACATTTGCTGGCTCTATAAATAAAACTGTGCTTGCTTCCTATCTCCTGAACGGTGAAACAGAAAATAGCTGAGATTCCTCATGTGTAAAAAGGGAATCCTGATATACATATCTCTATCATCCAGATTCTAGAAGGACACAAAAATCTTACGACTATTTTAAAATTACTTAAAATTATATTTTAAGTATTATATCTGAAAACTTCATACTTATTTTTCTTCCAGTTTTATTTTTGGAATATATCACTGTTTTCATAAGACAAATGCCTCCAATTAGAACAGATTCATGAATTCTATTAACTGAATATTGTAGTTATAAATGTGATAGTTAATTTTTATGTATCACTGTAGACTGAAAGATGCACAGATAGAGGAGAAGGCATTACTTCTACACAGGATGTCTGAAAATAAATTAACATCCGCATTAGCAGATAATACAAAGAGATTTCACATACCATCATAAACAGGCATCACCTAATACATTAGGGATCACATAGAAGAAGACAGCAGAGCAAAGATCAAGTATATGTTTCTGTCATTTTGAGTAGAGACATCAAAATCCTGTACCTTCAGATATTGAAGATCATAATTTCTGGACCTCCAGACCTAACTTACAGTATTGACTCCATTTGTTCTCAGTTATTCAGAATAACATTTCATTAAAATTGTGGCATTTCTGGTCATCAACTTTCTCTAGGACGTTATAGACTGTGATATGATGGTCTACATCATTGTTTGAGGAAATTACCCTAACAATCAATCTTACACATATATTTATGTATATCATATTGGTTCTACTTCTTGGCTACATGCAGTTTTTCTTCTCACATTAGTTTCAGATGAATAAAGCAATGAAGGAAAGGGGTGTAATTTCAAGATATGCTTCTCTCTGTGTGTTTGCATGTATGTAAGCATATGTGTGTGAAAATCTATGTAAGATTTTATACATGTATACACATATATGAGCATGTCTAGGTTAAACAGAAGCCAAAGTTGATATTTATTAAGAAGTCATCTGCTATTTCCCACTTTTTGTCTTTGTTGTAGTTGTTGATATTGTTTGGTTTAAACATATTTTTCAAGAAAAATATGGTATACTCTTTAACCTAGAATGGAAGGGTAGCTAGCTAGCTGTAAGGTTCTACTTGATTTTATATTTCAAAGGTAGGCAAACCATGCCATGTTCAGGATTGTTTGTTTGTTTGTTTTGTTTTTATTGTTGTTATTGTTGCTTTTGTATGTGGGAAAACTGAAATCGTTGCCTTACTACTTTATGCACTAAGCTATCTATCCATTGCTTCACGATACTGTCCAGGGTATTTTGGGCTGTACTTATTACTTAGAAGGAAAATATTTTCTAGAAGCCACTTACAGAACAGGGTAAATGGCCAATAGAATTAACAATTCTGGGGGAAAATAGATAAATTCCTTTGTCTCTAGCTTGTGGCAATATACACATATTAAGATAAAGGATCATGTTTGGGGAATATTTTATGTTTTATATAAAACAGAATAAAAATTTACATAGATGATTCTAAGTTAAAAAGCTTTGACATTCACCCAATGTCATTAAAATTTAATTCCTCTTTTGATAAGTGTAGGGATTGTAGTTCTATTTGTTGTGCAGCTGTGAGGTTGACAGTAGATAGGCTGTATAAAAAATTCAACCATTCATCTGGCACATAGATAGCTATAATTGAGTTATCTGTCATATTTTATGCTACATAGTTATGTATTTTCAAAATTATAAGATATCAAAGTCTCTTATATCTTCCACAGTCATGGAGAGTATTAAAAAAACTGAATTTATATTGTTTCCTTATTCTCTTACATCACAGAAGTCAAATATGGAAATTAACTAAAATGTAGTTCAAAAATGGCATCTCTTGGAAGTTTGTGAAGACTTTATAAAATAGATATTATGATTATGTGTTGCTTATCTGATAGTAAGGACTGGCATGTTGTGTCTCTGAATTTCTTATTCTAACCTCTCAGAATTGCATACTCTGATCATTTATTTCTTTATTTGATTGCCCCAAGTAGTCTTCTTTCCTGAAGACACATACATTATCTCACAGAGCTCATTACAAAACAATAATCACCTTATCTGTTTGGTTCTGACACAAATTCTCTGTCTGAGTCATATTACCTGAACTCCTAGACCACCATTCATTTCATTTTCTCTAAATAAACTGGATGGAGAAGTGAAGGAATGTAGATGGCTTAGGGAATTAGTAACAGGTGTCTCATCAAACCTTTTCAATTAACTAAAGTATTTAGGAAGGAAATCTGACGTCAGTTCCTTTGTGCAAAGAGTAAAGAATTGTCTGTAACATAGAAATATAGATTCCGTTAGTGTGAAATCTATGCAGCAGGACTGCTTAAAAGGAGGAAATGTTTGGTAATAGTGAAAATATAATACAGGTAATGACAAACTAAGTAATGAAGTATAAAATAAATAATGATTATGAGTATGTATGAGAAATTTTCATTTCACTATGGCCTCAGGGCAAGGATCTCATAATGATGTGGGCATACTAAGAGGTCAAGAACATGGATGAATATCATTTATGGTTATCTCACCATTTCTATTTATATGGTGTGTTTATTCTAAAGTCTAATGTATCTGTTTCTTCTTTTATTAGTAAATAGATATAAAGCACAAGTAATCTGGTCAGTAAAAATATTCACCTAGTCCCTGTGAACTATATGAAAAGACCCTAAACAGGCACACTTTTACTAATTCTGTCTCCATCTAAGAATGAATTTAGGTATCTTCTTTCTTTCTTTCTTTCTTTTTTTTTTTTTTTTTTTTTTTTTTTTTTTTTTTTTTTTTTTTTTTTTTTTTTTTTTTTTTTTTTTTTTTTTTTTTTTTTGGTTTTTCGACACAGGGTTTCTCTGTGTGGCCCTGGCTTTCCTGGAACTCACTTTGTAGACCAGGCTAGCCTCGAACTCAGAAATCCGCCTGCCTCTGGTATCTTATTTCTATTTATACCTAAATCATATAATATTATTATGAATACTATGTGACTAAGAAAACATTTTAGAAATTACAAATCATATATTTTCCATGTCATTTCAAGTATATTAATTTAAAATCCAAGAATTATTTTTCTTTTAGTACATCTTATGAGACCATGGATTAAATTGATGTAGCATTTATGAGAACTACACAACTGAAAAATGATCTTTGAGATTCTCCTTTGAGACAATGGCACTTGGTTACATCATTTACAGCATAAACTGTGTGCTCAGTCTGGGAATAGCTGTCCCTTTTGTTGCTAATGAATGTGTCTTTAGATCGTTTACTTGTCCTTTGTTAGCCTTTGTGTTTGTGTTTTGAACCTTGCTGTCTTTCATGAAGTTACAAAAGTTTTTACCTTCATTGAAAAAAAAAAAAAAGCTGGGGAACATAATCTTCCTTTAATAACTTGAAACATTTCAAATCTTGCATTATTAAAATAAAAACAAGGTAAATATTCTAAAGAAGAAAGGGGTCTATTTAGACCCTCACATCTACTTACTTTTCAGATTTCATGCATCTTATTTTTAACAAATTTAATTTTAATATATTTCACTTGGAGATGTTCAGTACCATATATAGATGAATTATCATCCCGTAGCAGGTTTGCTCTGCCAAGTGATCACATTCAAAGACTTTCTGTCTAAATGAGGGCAAGACAAAGTGATGAATCAGAGGAAGATTTCACAGAATGAGTCAGATATAGGATATGCCCAGCACTCAGGAGAATAGTCAGGAACGGCTACTTATGAGCAGTATAGGGAGAGAGGCAGACTGGAGTTGAACATACTTCCTGCAGTTCCCTTGAGTTCTGTTCAGTTTGTGAAGTCTGTGCAGTTCAGTTTGTGGAAT
>LR750492.1:444806-459265 GCA_902729485.2 Mus minutoides | reverse complement strand
AGGGGTCACCTCTGTGCTATAGGGGTCACCTCTGTGCTGCAGGGGTCACCTCTGTGCTATAGGGGTCACCTCTGTGCTGCAGGGGTCACCTCTGTGCTATAGGGGTCACCTCTGTGCTGCAGGGGTCATTTGTCTCTGCTGTAAGGGTCACCTACTCTCAAGATGGGGATGACCTCCACTATGGGGGGGTCAGTGCTACACCCACACCTTCCTGATCTTTCCTTTCATCCACTGTTAGGAGAAGCTCGGGAGGGGAGTGGGGCCAGGAGGCTTCAGGAAGAGCAAAGGGAACCCACAGGCTCACCTGTAGCTGCTCTCTGTATGCTGGGATCAATGTCTCTTGTGTAATAGCCTCTTCTGAAGACCACAGCTTTCTTCTACCTCATTTGTCTCTCATTTCCTCTGTCAAATTCTAGTGTGGTGAAGGAAATTCTTAAAAACCCACATGGCGGCGGCTGCCTTGGAGAAAGTGAGCAGAGACACCCCACTCCAAGGAAATCAGTCTGTGATACTGCCACGGGGTGACTACAAGGATCTGGATGTGGTCTGAGAGAAAGATGATAGACCTAGCTCCACAGAAAGTTCTGGAATGCTCTGCTGGTCTCTCAGTAAGAAGTGTTACTGGACATCAGCAAAAGGCACAGAGCTGGGTGTGGTGGTGAATGCCTTTAATGCCAGAGGTGGGTGAATCTCTGTGTGTTCTACACAATGAGTTCTAGGACAGCCAAGGCTACATAAACATTGTCTCAAAAAAAAAAAAAAAAAAAAAAAAACCCAAAAGGCGCAACAAGGGCTGAGAGATGGCTCAGAGGGTAAACATGCCCTGCGTCAGCCTGCTGACCTGACCTCAGTTCCTGGCAGCCATGTGGTAGAAGGAAAGAACCCACTCATGAAATCTGTCCTCTGACCTCAGTCACCCCTCCTTTCTGCGCACAATAATTAATTAGTTAATTAATGAATGTTAAAAATAAATAAGAAGGGGCTGGAGAGAGAGCTAAGTTAAGATCAAGGACTGTTCTTGGGTAGGACCTAAATTCAATTTCCAATACCCAACATTAGGCAGCTTACAACTACCTCTAACTGCAGCTCCAGGCAATCAGCTGCCTCTGAGGGAACTTGCATTCGTGTGTGCACACACACACATACACACAGAGGGAGAGAGAGAGAGAGAGAGAGAGAGAGAGAGAAAGAGAGCTTTAAAATAAAATTTAATAATAATAATAATAACCTTGTTGGTGGTGGTGGTTTTGGTTGTTTTTTTGTTTTTTTTTTTAAGATTTATTTTATTTTATTATATGTAAGTACACTGTAGCTGTCCTCAGACACTCCAGAAGAGGGAGCCAGATCTCGTTACGGATGGTTGTGAGCCACCATGTGGTTGCTGGGATTTGAACTTATCACCTTCGGAAGATCAGTCGGGTGCTCTTACCCGCTGAGCCATCTCACCAGCCCCCCTTTTTTTTTTTTAGACAGGGTTTCTCAGTGTAGCCCTGGCTGTCCTGGCACTCACTCTGTAGACCAGGCTGGCCTCGAACTCAGAAATCCGCCTGCCTCTGCCTCCCAAGTGCTGGGATTAAAGGCATATGCCAAGCCAGGCGTGGTAGCACACACCTTTAATCCCAGCACTCAGGAGGCAGAGTCAGGTGGATTTCTGTGTTCGAGGCCAGCCTGGTCTACAGAGTGAGTTCCAGGACAGCCAGAGCTACACAGAGAAACCCTGTCTCGAAAAAAACAACCAACCAAATAAACAAAAAAACCCTCAACTGTGGAGATTGCTCAACAGTTGTTGCTAAAGTCCTTGTTGTGGGAGCAACATACATGTGCAATGGCTACTCAAGAACAATCAGGGCAACTCTGCCAAAGTTCAGCCTGAGGAACCAATGAGTTTATCGGGCTGTTTGCAGCACATAGGTGAAGGGCTGCTTGTGGGGTGTGGGTGCTCCTCCCTCTCAACAGCAGGGACCAAGGATTCCTCATAGCTGCACTGATGAAGCCCTGCTCTCCGAAGCCTCAGGTAACTCAGGTGTGGTGGTTTGCAACAGATGTTGGGAGCTGGTTACTCAGACGAGGGTCTTGTGACCCTCCCTGACCCTCTCTGGGTGTAAACACTCAGTAAGTCCAGAGGGGATCTTTTTGTAAAGTGGGGGCACAGCTGAATTCCCCCAAGAATTCAGTTGTTTGGCTTGGAGGACAGTCATTCACAACAAGTAGTACATATTATTCCTGCATTGGACTCTGGCTTCAGGAAAATCAATACCCTCATCTTGCTTCTGCAGGAACTACATATGTGTGTGAGCACACACAAACACACACACATACACATAAATAAAAAACTATTAAAATTTTTTGTTGACTTTTTGAGACAGGGTTTCTCTGTGTAGTCCTAGCTGTCCTGGAACTCATCTGTAAACTGACCAGGCTGGCCTCAAACTCAAAAATCCACCTGCCTCTGCCTCCTGAGTGCTGAGATTAAAGACGTATGTAACCATACCTGGTGGAAAATACATTTGAAAAGTAAAAACAGGGGGCTGGTGAGATGGCTCAGCGGGTAAGAGCACCCAACTGCTCTTCTGAAGTTCCTGAGTTCAAATCCCAGCAACCACATGGTGGCTCACAACCATCTGTAAGGAAATCTGCTGCCCTCTTCTGGAATGTCTGAAGACAGCTACAGTGTGCTTACATATAATAAATAAGTCTTTAAGAGAAAATTAAAAACATTTTCTTTTATATTTTTGGGTGGTTTGCTGGTATGTTTGTGTATGTACCACATCCAGTACCAGAGGAAGCCAGAGAGGGTATTGGACCTCCAGAACAGGAGTTACAGATCGTTTTGAGCTGTCATGTAGATGCTGGGAACTGAACTTGAGTCTTCTGCAAAAGCAGCAAATCTCTCCAACTCCAAACAAACAAATCTTAAAAATGAGCTAGTAAATAGACACAGGTGGGCCTCTAAGTCCAGCACTCAGAAAGCAGGGACATGTGAGTCTCCACATTTGAGGCCACTCATCCCCACCAAACAAACAAATGAAAACAACCAAACAACAACAACAACATCAATAAAACCCCACCCTCACTGAAACCTTTTTGATAACACTGTTCAAATGTGGTACATGCCTGTAATTCCAACTCATGGGAGGCTGAGGCAGGAGGATTTGGAGTTCAAGGCTCCTGTGGGCTACATAGAGCCACTGTGCTGGTTAATTTTATGTCAATGTGACACAGGCTAGAGTCATCTAAAAGGAGGAAACCCCAATTGAGAAAAATGCCTCTATAAGACTGGGTTGTAGGGCATTCTTAATTAGTTGATTGATGTGGGAGCGCCCAGCTAATTGAGGGTGGAGTCATCCCTAGGTTGGCTTGGGTATAATCTTGGGTTCTATAAGAAAGCAGGCTGAGCTGGGCGGTGGTGGCGCACGCCTTTAATCCCAGCACTCGGAAGGAGGAGGCGGGCAGATTTCTGAGTTCGAGGCCAGCCTGGTCTACAAAGTGAGTTCCAGGACAGCCAGGGCTATACAGAGAAACCCTGTCTGGAGTTAGAAGTGGAAACAACAATTAAGGAAGCTGAAATTGATGACTGACTCTGGTCACTCTGAGTAGTTGCTGCTGCGATCCGTGGCTTCTTGGGTCAGGTCATAGAGCAGTGTTTGTGTGTCTCTCTGTGTCCTTTGCTCACTTTCTTCCCAGCTTGCTCACTCTCTCTTTTGGTGCTGAGGGTGGAACGTATGGCCTTATGCAGGGTAAGCCCAAGTCTACCACTAAGCTACACTCTAGCCTGCTTTTGTTTTAAGATTATGTATTTATTTATTCATTTTATTTAGTTTTTGTTTTAGATTTATTTTATTTATTATATGTAAGTACACTGTAGCTGTCTTCAGACACTCCAGAAGGGGGCGCCAGATCTCGTTACGGATGGTTGTGAGCCACCATGTGGATGCTGGGATTTGAACTTACCACCTTCGGAAGAGCAGTCGGGTGCTCTTACCTGCTGAGCCATCTCACCAGCCCCTTTTTTTTTTTTTTTTTTTTGGTTTTTTCGAGACAGGGTTTTTCTGTGTAGTCCTGGCTGTCCTGGAACTCACTGTGTAGACCAGGCTGGCCTTGAACTCAGAAATCTGCCTGCCTCTGCCTCCCGAGTGCTGGGATTAAAGGCATGCGCCACCACGCCCGGCTTTTTTTTTTTTTTCTTAACAAACTAACCCCCCCATGACTACTGATTTTATTTATTTATTTATTTATTTTGGTTTTTCGAGACAGGGTTTCTCTGTATAGCCCTGGCTGTCCTGGAACTCACTTTGTAGACCAGGCTGGCCTTGAACTCAGAGATCCGCCTGCCTCTGCCTCCCGAGTGCTGGGATTAAAGGCGTGCGCCACCACGCCTGGCTTATTTTTAAAGATTGATTTATTTGATGTATATGAGTACACCATTGCTATCTCCAGACACACCAGAAGAGGGCATCGGATACTATTACAGATGGTTATGAGCCACCATGTGGTTGCTGGGAATTGAACTCATGACCTCTGGAAGAGCAGTCAGTGCTCTTAACCGCTGAGCCATCTCTCCAGCCCCATGACTGGGACTTTTTGTTTCTTTCTTTGACCGTCTCTATCAAAGCCAAAGCATAGCCCCCACTTCCTGCATCAGCTCAAGATGGGACACTCTCTGCCGCTACACAGGACAGCTTTCTACCTGCTTCCAATAGTTATATATATATATATAGATTGTGTGCAATATAGTATATACATACTATATATAGTGTGTGTATGCACTGCATGTTATGTTATATATACTATAGTGTGTAATATATATATATATATATATATATATATATATATATATATATATATATAATGTATACACACACAGGCACACATATATGTGTGTGCACATGCGTGTGTTTGTCACCTGTGTGCTAGACCCTGAGGGGACCATAAGGTAAGGTAGGTATATATGGAGAGAGAGAGAAAGAGAGAGAGAGAGAGAGAGAGAGAGAAAGCCTGAGGAGACCACAAGGTAGGTACCACATCTCCTGGAACTAGAGGTAACGGCAGTTGTTAGTACTTGGGTGCACTGACATGGGTACTGGGAACTGAACTTGTGTCCTCTGAACCAATGAGCCATCTCTCCAGCTCTCTGTCTGACATGTGACCTGTGGGACTGTGATCTCGGCTAGTTGATCAGTTGTGTATGGTGTGAGGTAAGCATGGAACTTCATCCCTGAGCATGTGGGCAACTCTCATGGTGGTATTTATTGAAAAGATAATGTGTGTGTATACACACGTGCCCATGTGTGCATGTTTAGAGGCTGAAGGTCAACATCAGTGTCTTCCTCTCTCCATCTTGAAACAGTGTCTCTCAGCAGACCTACCTGGATCTTGCCAATTTGACTGGATTGGCTGCTGCTCAGAGCACCTGCCCTTGCCCCCAGCATCCACTCAGGAACCCAAACTTAGTTCTTGTTCACACAGCAAGCACACACACACACACAGAAAAAAAAGTGATTTTCTTTTTTCTTTATACACATGTCCTGGCACCTCTGCTGGCAGTAAAAAGTCACTTTTCACCTTTTGGTGAACTATAAAAGTCATCCTTTAGGAAAAAAAGGCCCAAGGTTGACAGAAAAGTGCTGATGGCTGAGGCCTTGGAGCTGTGCCCGGGATCAAAGTGGGGACTGGCTCTTAGCCTTAGGACCTACAAGCCAACAATGGGAGTGAAGGCTTGCCCAGGGCCGTCCTGTCCTCTGACCTGCCCTGTTGTTCCCCTTCCCTCAGTAGCTCTCTGCAGCGGGCAGGAAGCTCTTCTAGCTGCCCTCCCCGTGGCAGGGAAGCCGAGGTGCCTGCTTTAAGTGGATGCACCTTGCCCTGCAGGGCCTGTTGCCAGTCCTGACCCCACCAAACCAGACTGGGTACTTTCTCGCCTCCAGGGAGACTTTGCTGGGCAGGGCTGACCATGATGGTGAGGCTGCCTGGGAGGAAATTAAGGTGTAGTATCAGCTTCCCCAGTAGCCCTGGTGCCACACATAAGACCTCTTCTGGGCTCCAAATCAAAGCTGCTCTGTGAAGAGCTTGACCAGCCAGTGGTTTCTGGTTTAGGAGCAAGTTCTTGGAAGTTGGCTGGGATCTGGAGAAACAGCTCTTCTGGGGAGCCACAGGGGTGGATTCTAACCTAGAATGGCCTGCTCATCTGTGTCTCTCACCTTGCTATCCCAACCGCCTATCCAAGATGCAGTAGTATGTACAGATCTGGTTTTGTGGCCAACAGGTGGGACACCGATCTAAATTTTCTCTGCTGGCTTTAAGGTTAGACCTTGTGGCTCCACCCACCTGCTCCCTTGAGTGAGGTCCTCATTCAGTTTAAGTACCCAAGGCTGGCCTTTGACACATGCTGATCTGCAGGGATTGCAGGTATGAGCTACACACAGAACAAACTTGTGTTTTCTTTTCTTTTTTGGTTTTTCGAGACAGGGTTTCTCTGTGTAGCCTTGGTTGTCCTGAAACTCACTTTGTAGACCAGGCTAGCCTCTAACTCAGAAATTCGCCTGCCTCTGCCTCCTGAGTGCTGGGATTAAAGGCGTGTGCCACCTCCGCCCGGCAAATTTGTGTTTTCTTGAGACAATGTTTGTGTGCAAGGCTAGTCCATACAATGTAGCCTTGGCTAGCCTAGAACTTGAGCTAGTCCATACTTGACCTCTTTGTAATGGGAAGGCTGAGGCAGAATATCACATAGGAGGCCAGGTGGGGTGCAGCCCCTTCTGTGAGGTATACAGGAGAGGCTGGACATGTGGCTGCTACAGTGCGTGTTTACAAAGTGTAAAGCCTAGGGTTTGACCCAACACTGTACATACTAAAACCTAGTTATTAGGTATTCTGGAGAGTGGAAATGTGACATTAGACTTCCTTGCATTATATTTTACCCATTTAACAAATTACTCTAGTTTTAGCAAACTTGGTGTCTTCAGAAATGTCCACGGAACTGTTTATACCTATGACATGATCGTACCTGGGCTGTGGCTCCTGAAGTTAAGTGCACTGGGTTTCTTCTGACTCAAGCATCAGTTGTATTCAGAGCTGTGGTCCTGGTACCCCTAGCTGACACCCTGTCTCTGCTTACATACTTGAATACTCTTAGGCCCAGCCTAAGCCAGTACAACTGTCATAACCTGGGCATCTGTCTGTCTGCATACACCACAGACCCCAGGGTATCCTTTGTTCTCCCATGCTTGCTGGCCAGCTGGCCAGTGACCAGCTGCATGGGACTGAGTCCAGAGAGGCCTGCTTTTGTTGCTATTTCCCCTTCCTCCTGCCCACAGACATCTAAGAATTCTTCCCATAGGCTCTATCCTGTAAGGTGGCCCTGATTCAGTGGATACAAAGGTGACAGCATTGTCCTTAGCAGTGAATGAGCTCAAAGAATTGCCAGCCCCCAAGTGTGTGAGGAGTGTCCAGGGAAGACAGGCCTCCCAGGCCACTTGGTTTATTAGATCCTGACAAGAGGTGCAGGCAGCGCCCCCGGGCTGCTGCCACCTCCTGGGTGAGGGCCTGTGGGAGGCAAACAGGCACAGGGCCGAACCTCATGTTGATACACACAACCCCATTTGAGGGAAAATAGGCTGCTTTGAAGCCTGAGGGATGGTGAGGGGTGATGCCTGCCATACAGGAAGCCAGGTCCTGGGAGGGCACAAATGATGAATCCATCATTGCCCCAGCTCTGCCCTCCTGGCCCTGGGGAAGCCAGGCAAGGGAGGGCACAGGCGTGTGGGGGACACAGCCAGTTCCTGGTGATGGCAGTAGCTGCTGAGCAGGAGGGCTCAGCAAAACTGGCCATTAAAGCAGCCAAGGCTGCATAAGGAGGCGCACATGGGAACCCCAGGCACTTTCTCTGGACTGCATGGTCATGGCATCTGCTGGTGATCTGCACTGCCTGCCTGTCCCCTCTCCTGAAGGCACTACCTTCCAGAACACAGCACAGAAGTCCCACTTGTGACAAAGTGCTTGCGTGCGTGCTCTAGTCATTTGGTAAGCAGAAGCTGCCACAGGCTGTACCCTGCCACACTACCCAAGTTCTGGGCAGAAGCTACTCCCTTCACAGAAGACCAGCGGGAGCAGGAAGTGAACTAAGCTTGCCAGGCAGGGCAGGGTAGCAGCCAGGGAGGTGGGGACAGTGACACCAGCCAGGCCAGACCTCTTCTGAGTAAATCATCGGATGGGAAGACGGGGTGACCCAGTGGGGAGAGCCTGGTAGCAAGTAGGGCAGAGGTGCCACTTGAGTGGGGCCAAGGCAGGGTCAGAAGGCATAGCCAGCAGCCCAAGGCGGGAAAGAACAGGATCCTGCTGGGGACCAGCATGGGCCCAGGCCAAGGAGGAGAGCCCATTCCCTTCCCACTCTTCCAAGGAGCTCAGCACAGCGACTGAGCGTGGCCCAGGTGTCCCAGGCCATGTCAGGTTGGCACTTTGATGCCAAAGTGCTTCCGTAGCTGCTCCAGGAACATGAAAGTGAGCACGGTGTGGGGGATGAGACGGATACCCGCAGGAAAGAGACCCTAGGTGGAGACAGCAGAGGGAGACGTCAGGCCCTGGGAGACCCAGCCCAGCTGCTCTCCCCCTGCCCAGCATCCCCACTGCCCCAGCACACCTTGAAAAAGGCCTGGGGTCCAAGCTTTGCTGTCTCCATGGCACAGTGGAAAACACCCTGCAAGAAACAGTAAAGGGGCCGGGCATGGTGGCGCACGCCTTTAATCCCAGCACTCGGGAGGCAGAGGCAGGCGGATTTCTGAGTTCGAGGCCAGCCTGGTCTACAAAGTGAGTTCCAGGACAGCCAGGGCTAAACAGAGAAACCCTGTCTCAAAAAACCAAAAAAAAAAAAAACCAAAAAAAAAAAAAAAAAAAAAAAAAAAAAAAAAAAAAAAAGAAACAGTAAAGGATGCAGGAGGCCACTCACCCACTCACTCACTCACTCACTCACTCACTCACTCACTCACTCACAGGCACAGGAGACATGGCAGCTCATGGATGAACCCTCCAGGAGCAGGGGACAGAGCAGCTCTAAGCCTTGCCAGGGACATGGTAGGAGCCCAGACTGAAAGCAGCTCTTAGGGACAGAAGACTAAAAGCTACATCGGCCAAGTTGATAGACTGCTGAGATAGCCAGATTGGCTCTCAAGACACTGGCTAGATTCTACTACTGACTGTGTGAATGGCTTCCTCTGTAAAAACCAAGGCCAAGGCCTTGGAAAAGTACAGCCCCACCCCCAGGCAAGTGCTCCCCAGAGTTGAGCAACTGGAAAGGAAAGGAACAGGGGCAACAGCCTTGTCTCTGGGCTTCTATGCCCCAGTGGGAAGCAGACCCATCTCCAGGATGGGGAGGCCCCTAAGCACGACTACAGACAGCAGGAACCCCACCCAGCCCTGGAGCCCACAGCCCGGTCTTCACCTGATACTCGCCCTTGGAGTTCATCAAGCGAGTCTTCAGCACATCCAGGGGCTGGCACAGAAATGTGGCACATCCGCCCTGGGGAGGTAATCTGTCAGTGGTCTTCCCTCCCGGCACTCTCAAGCCCTTACTGCACGCCTACCCACAGGCCACCTTAAAACAGCCCTTCTCTCCATTCCTGAGTGTCCCAGGGCTGCAAGCCCTGGGTCTCTAAGACAGGTGACACAGGAATTATCTTGGCCCAGGCTACCTTATGAACTTGATTTCCAGATGTGGCCTAAGAGAGGCTGCATCGGGCTCACCCCACGGGCTCCTTGAATCAAGCTCCAATCCCTCCCCCACCCTCACGGGGCACTTACGGCAATGAAACTGGAGACAAAGTGGGTGAAAATGTTGTCACTCAGGTACCCAGTGCTGAGGACCAGTTGCTTGGCCTGGTCATAGCAGGACAGCTGCACGTAGGAAAGGGGACAGTAGACAGGATCCACAGGACAACATGTGACAGTAAGCAAGCACCCGCTGTCACCTGCGTCACCACACTGACCTCCCATGCCCACCTCCCCCAGGACACCACGATTCTCCCCAAGGTTTCCAGTGCTCGGTGCTGTGCTGTAAGCCCTGTAGACGATGGAGGACAGCGGCCAATCTTGTCCATAAGCCCCATTTTGCACAGGACCCCTACCTGGCCCACAGTGACGAGGGCCCCACGGCTGGACGCCATGGTCGCTCCAGAGAAGAGCTTCTTCAGGCCTTCTGCAGGAGGAAATGACAAGTGACATCAGTCTAGACCTCAGGCCACCCCGACACTGTGCTCGATTACCTGCCCTGCCTGTTTCCGCAGGCTGCTTTTCCATCCCAAGCCCACCAGCTCATATATGTAAATATGCACCCAAATTTGTACTTATTTACCATTAGGTAAAATTCCCCCTCACCTTCACGGGCTACACGGTACAGACCATCCAGGGCATGAGAGTAGCTGTTGGTGACAAAGACAGACCAGTGAGGTTCACCACATCCCTCTGTTCTGCAGGGAATGCCTTAGACCCCAGGAAAAGCCATGTCCCCACGGCGGGCCACACCCCCACGGCGGGCCACACAACTCCTGCAACAGCACTGTATTCAGTGAGGTACCCCAGAGTAAGAGTTCAAGGCCAGCCTGTGCTACAGAATGAGACCCTATCCCAAAATTAAACAAAGATAAGAAACTAGAAAGTGAAGAAGGAAAGAAAGAAAGAAAGATAGAGAGAGAGAGAGAGAGAGAGAGAGAGAGAGAGAGAGAGAAACTAGAAACTGGACCAGCTGAGTTTTATGGAGGACAAACCAGGAGGATTGTAGTTCAAAGGACAGACAGCCTGAGCAAAGGAGAGCCTGAGCAAAGGACAGCCTGAGAAACAGGGGAGACGACTCTAGCAACAGCCTGGATCCCCACAGGTAAAGGAAAAAGCGAGAGAGTTCAGACTATGAGAAGAAGGGACACTAGACACTGCCAGGATGGCAAGGAGCTGCTGCAGAAGGCACTGATCCCAAAGCCCTACGTTGTGCCTGGGGCTAGCCTGGAGTGGAAAAAGAGGGCCTTCCTACCTCACCCCTCCTGGCTGTGAGCCCTTCTCTCATGTGCCCTACCTCCTGGGCCTTGAGGCGTGGGTGCTCCTGTATTCATAGATACCTGACTAGGGCTATCCTCAGCTACAAAGAGGCCCAGCCCTATGTGATAATCCTGGTGTCAGCAGGATTAACTGTTTAGTGAGATTCTTCCCACAGGGAAAGAACACAAAGGTCTTAGGGGGCCAGGTGACAGCGCTTAGTGACCTCAGGGTGACCGCGCATGGTAAAGCTACCAGCTTCCTGTTCCATATGACCCATGAGCAAGCCGGGGAGTTCTGGTCATGTGACGGCAGACCTGTGCAGGAGTCTCTGGCTGGCCCCTCACCTATCTCCCACCTGGCCAAAGCCCCCTCCTACTCACTTGCGTCGCTGGCTCGGGGGCAGCTTCATATCATTCTGCATCCTGAAACGGTAAAGCAGGTGGGCATGGGTGGACCACTGGGTACACACTAGCTCCTGGGCGGGCATGGGTGGTCCACTGGGTACACACTAGCTCCCGGGCGGGCATGGGTGAACCACTGGGTACACACTAGCTCCCAGGTGGGCATGGGTGGTCCACTGGATACACACTAGCTCCCGGGTGGGCATGGGTGGTCCACTGGGTACACACTAGCTCCCAGGCGGGCATGGGTGGTCCACTGGATACACACTAGCTCCCGGGCGGGCATGGGTATTCCACTGGGTACACACTAGCTCCCGGGCCCCAGGTCATTTCACTGTCTGGAGCCAACAGTGCTGGGTTGCTACCCACGTTCAGGGAAGGGTCATGGGACTTGGTTAAAGCCAGGCTTAGCTTCTGAGAGGCTTCCCCCAGGCTGAGCGTACTGCAGAGTCTAGGAGTAATTTAGGCAAATGCTTGCCTGCTTGGGAACAGGAAGGCCCTTGACCTTGGGGGACGAGAGGCGCATACAAACCTGACATTGACCAAATCTGCTGGAGTCCCCACGAAGCCTCCAGTTAAACCTGCAGTGACATAAACATCAAGACCTGATGGCTCCTCGTGTCTTGGGCCTCTGCCCGGCCCTTGCCCTGACTACCCAGTGCTCACCACTGATGCCGCCCAGCAACACCTTGTTGTAGAAGGGGAGAGGCCCCTGGGAGTCCTTGGTCATGTAGTCCCGCATGGTCTCGTAGATAGCAAACCGAGTCAGAGAGTAGGTCATCTGGAGAGGGGGCCTGGCTCAGAGGTCTGGGCACTCCACCCAGTGTCCATTCCAAAGCCACCGGGCTCATGAGCAGCCAAGCCACCCAGTGTCCATTCCAAAGCCACCAGGCTCACGAGCAGCCAAGCCAATTCACAAACCCAGGGGAGCTGTTCCTGGTTGTTCTCAGCCTCCATTTCCCCTCCTGAGACTGGGAGGCAGCCCCCCCCCCTTCTCATCTGTAATAAATCTCAAGGAGGAAGAGAAAGTAGCCTAAGCCCCCTAAGGCTCCTTCCTAGGACTGTGCCCCAGAACCAGCCCCTGAGAGGCTTGCTCTGAGACCCAGGAAGCTGATGTCAACACGAGAGGAAGAAAGAACTTTTCATTTGAGAGAACCAAGCTGTATGCACCTACCTGCCTGCACAGTGAGGCACTCAGACCATTGTAGAGCGCCAGGAAGCCATCGGTCCGCACCACCTGCAGTGCCATTCCAGTCATGCGCAGCTTCACCTCCTGTTGGGTCTGTAGATGTACCTGTGCATAGGCAGGGAGGGGGTGTCACGTCCATGCAGAGCAGAGTTCTGACCTAGCCACGAGTGGGTAGAAACAAGGTTGCAATGAGCCGGCTCAGTACAAGCTCTGCTGAGGTAACACCAGGATGAATTATTTCCAGGTCTGTACCCTGCGGACTCCGTGCTGTCAGCATCTCTACCTAGGGGGAAACCAAGGCAGGGCAGTAGAGAGGTTCCCCAGGGCCTACGGCTGCTGGGGTATGCCTAATCCAGGGTCTGGAACTGTCCTTCTTATACAGTAGTGACAATTATGGCCCTCAGGGCCTTGCCTTGCTCACTCCTGTCCAGGTGGCCCTGGGTCAGGCTCAGGATCTTTGGCCCTGATCAGTCTTGTATCAGCCCTGGTACTGATTCCAAAGGAGCCTGTCCCCAGCCAAATGTGGCCCCACAAGCATGTTCACACTCATGCAAAAAAAAGCGACAGGGAAAGAGCTAAGATGGTGAGGACAGAGGGGGCCTGGTGCTCAGCCACAGGGGTGTCATCCTCCAGTTGTATGCAGACCAAGGGGAACAGAGGGTCAAGGCCCACCAAGGGACAGTGGCTGTAAGGCTAACAGCTCCTGTACATGTGAGAACCAGGCAAAGTGAACACACCAAGCAAATCCAAAACATGTTTTCAAAGTTGACAAAGTAGCTCAGGCATGTGATCCCAATACTCAGGTGACCAAGGCAGGGGGATCATGAGTCTAGGTCAGCAGTCAGATGGGGTGGGGCTGAGAAGCAGCGAACCCGGTGGGAACATGGACAATGAACAACCACCTGAGACTTTTACGTCATAGTTTGTCAACACTCAAAAGGACCACCTGGGAATGAGGTGAGTCTCCAGGGCCCATGGCTGGGTTAGCCATCTAGCCTGACCCCCATGCTGGAGAAGGCTGCAGGGACATCCAGTAAAGGAAAATACTGTCAAGAAGTGCCTCCCAGAACAACCAGTACTTGCCTCTTTCTGTTACAATACCTGCCGGAGGCAATGCCCAGGGGCTGGACCTGTATATGCTACTCCTAGGAAAAGTGAGGTTCCAGTCCCCAATGTACCCAATGGCCAGCATTCTTAGTAGTTAGAAAAGCTATCTGGGAGTAACAATGCATGCCTGAAATCCCTGCACATGGAAGGTTGAAGCGGGAGTCCAAAGCCAGCCTTAGCTGCGTTACATGTTCAATGTAAGTTTGGGGCTACAAATAAATAACAAAGAAAGGAAAGCTATTGTCAAAGATCAGCCTAGAAGCTTTAAGTAGAAATTGCCTGAGGCTGGAAGGCCAGATCAGACCTCAAGGGCCAATCCAATGTGGGGAACGAGGAGGTGGCAGCCAGTTTGAATGCTCAGTCCACAGGCTGAAGTAGCAGCCAGAGTTCCTTGGGCAGAGTGGGTGAGTTCTTTGTTCTCTGTGGTAAGACAGAATCAGGAAAAAATTCCCCGAGAATGCCCCTGGGGAACAGGAAGAGAGCTGTCTCAATTTGTCCTATAAGCATTTTTTGTTTTGTTTTTTTTTTGAGACAGGGTTTCTCTGTATAGCCCTGGCTGTCCTGGAACTCACTTTGGAGACCAAGCTGGCCTCAAACTCAGAAATCTACCTACCTCTGCCTCCCGAGAGCTGGGATTAAAGGTATGTGCCACCACGCCTGGCAAGCATTTATTTTTAAAGAAACACACACACACAACCCCACAAAACCACGTGTCCTATTTGCTTCTTTTTTTTTTTTTTTTTTTTTTT
>LR750492.1:428033-444706 GCA_902729485.2 Mus minutoides | reverse complement strand
TTTCTACCTGCTCAGCCCCCACAGTAGGTGGTGCTAAACCCCCAGCAGTGGGAGTGCTCCGATGTTCAGCGACTAGGCTTTGGATCTCAACACCTGTGTACACGCACAACTTTAACCAGAGTTGTCGAGTGTTTGTGGCCAGGACAAGGAATGCCTCCGAGTGGCAGAGTTCACATAAGTATTACAGCGCAGACCTGAAGCTGGGCAGTCATCTGTTATGACTGGGGTTGGGGAGAGATTAGCAGGTAAACTGAGGAGCAGGAGGTCCCCTCTGAGGCATAGCTGTCTGTCACCTGCGGACGCCAGCTGCAGAGGGTCCCCGGGGATTTTCCACCACTGCCTCCCGGTTAGTGAGCGTAGTGGCGCCCGCAGGCCCGAGGCCAGCAGCGCAGATCGGGGCAGCCGGGGCTCAGGCCGGCGTGGGCGTCACCGGCGGTAATTACCGGGTGCGCAGTCAAGCGGCGACCGCAGTAGGCGCCTTGTAGACGCCAGGCCCCGGATGGTCCCCGGCGCCTAGGGCTCACCCTCGCGCTCGGCCTTGAAGCTCAGCCTCACTCACCTTGAGCAGGTCTAGCGGGTGCGTGCAGCAGGCGGCTCCGCAGGAAGCCAGCCCCCCAAAGTACCAGCGAGACGCGCGTGCCTCGGCCATGGCCAGAGCAGCAGGGACCTGGCCCGACCCCGGTGAGCACAACTCTGGTCCCAGCAGCTCTACGCCCGGTTCAAAGTGCTACCGAGCGCCCGCGCCCGGTACAGCCAATGCGCCCGCGGGGCCCCGAGGGCGGGGCCTATGGACTCCGCCTGCCACCGGACTTCGGCCTTGGGAGACTCCACCTCTGGCCTTAAAGAGGCCGCAGCGAGGAGCAAAGAGATCCACTGGAGCGGACTGTGAAACCAAGGGAGCTAGCCCATGACCACCCCCACCCTCCTGAGCATGGCTTTGGTTTCAGTTCCGAAGGCGCTCTGCCATTCTCAACTCAATCAGGAGGCTGGTTTCCTACCAGCACCCTCTAGCCCTAGTCTGAACTTGTGCCCTGGTGCTGACTTCGTGTGTTACCCAGGCAAAGGACACGTGCTGCAGCAGTGGACCTCTGTCCCCTATCCCCCTCGAGAGCCCAGCCCCCGCCCAGATGTAGAGGGGGATGGAAACCTTCTTGAGGCCAGCTTGCAAATTAAATAGAAATCAGGGACAAAAGGCTCTTAGTAAAGGGTAGCAGTGCTCCTCCCCCATGCCTACACCCAGCGAGTCCCTGCCAAGTGCAGCTCAGTCCAAGCCTTGCTGTGGACACAGCACTAGGCAGCCACCATGGAGAGCGTTCTGGGCTGTGAATTCTTCATGATTACTGGCTCAGGCTCCTGGGAGGCAGCTCCAATCTGCCTGGTCTCAGAAGCCCACCTCTACCTACCGACAATGGGCAAAGAAATCCACTTGTGCTCCAAGTCTGAGGGTGCACCTGCTAGCCAAGGTGAATTCTGAATCTCAAGGCTGCTTTAAGTCTGGCATCATGAATGAAAAAGACACATGTCCTGCAGCTCTGGCTCAATAGCTATCTGATGCAAAAGAAAACTAACATACACCTGGCCAACAGCTCCAGTCCCTCTCCCCTGCACTGACCCTGCTGAACATTCAACACAAGTATCCTATCAGCCCTGCCAACCAATGCCCAACTTTGTGGCAGCGAGGGAGGTAGAGAGCATGATGTCTACAATTCCAGGTGACCTCCCAAGCTGAGATGGATGCTTACTGTCATAGTACCAAGGCTGAACAATACAAGATCTCCTGGCATCTTGCTTGGGGCTGTGCCGTCTTGGCATTTCTCCCATGCCCAAGAGCACCCTACACTGGAAGCCTATAACAAGGGGGTGAGAGGTACTTCCCACACCGGACCCATTCCTTCCCTACAGCAGGTACAGGCAACATGAAATCTTGGGTCTAGGCAGGTCTCCGGGTGGCAGCATCTAACTTAGCTGAGCTACTGTGGGGTGGGGAACCGAACAGCTGGCTGCTTAGTTGGTGTGAGACCAGGGGCATCATTTGATCTTGCCCATTCAGACTAGCCCTACCCAGAAACCGACAAGTACTAGACATAAACTGCCAGGCACAGCAGAGGTCGAAAGCTAAAGGAAGCATGGTTGGTGTTCAGCAAGAGGATACTGCAAAGTTACATGTAAGAACCATGAGCGACAGGACTAGTGGTATAGAAGTAGGCCTGACTGTCACACAGCAAGAACAAAGTTATGCCCAGTTCTGTCTTGTCTCATTTGGTCCAAATCCAATAAGAAGTCTAACCATGTTAACAGAATGGAGGTGATCAGGTTACAGATGTAGACTTATGTAGTCTATACTTCTCTGAGAGAGCTGGAAACCAGTGCTGGCCAGAAGACCTCACGTCCATGAAAGACAGCTTACAAGGTAGAGCAAGGACAAGCCCCAACTGGAAAATGTAGGCCAGGAGCTAAGGATTTGTTTTACCTTTAGGACAGGATTTAACATGCATGTAGCTCTCAGATTGGCCTCAAACTGCAATATACTAGGGCCCACGTGTAATGTGTTAGCAGGTCAGAAAGGTTGGGGTGGCCAGAAACACCAAGGAGCCAGGGAGGTACCTTATTTGCCTAGGCAAGGCCCAAAGATGTTTTTCTTGTTTTGAAGCGCTTGGGAAGGTGCTCAGAACTTATACACACCAGGAAAGTGTTTTACCGCCAATCAACACAACCATATTCTAGAGTCTGTAGCTGCCTGCCTTCAGATCTTTAAGAGCACGGTCCAGAATCACTGGAGTGAGGTTAACAGCCAGGGATCAGGGTACATCTGATCTCAAGCTCAGAAAACACAGGCCTCGTATTCCCCCAGCACTGATTAGACTGGCCTGGCTGTGATGGTACTCAGAAGTGAACTTTTTTTGGCCACAGGACAGGTCCAAGCTGGGATTCTTGAGCTCAGTCACCTGCCCCAGGTGGTAGCAGGATCTGGCAAGTCCTACCTAGGCCTCCTGGTGTCCATCTTTGTGCAGACAGCCATGATGTGCTGCTAGACAATCATTAACTAGAACAGTGTGGCCATTAGCAATCCCAAGGCAGAGTCCAGTAGTTCACTCAGGGAGCTGGAGTTTCCTAGTTATGTAGGGTGGAGTGGACTGCCTCATAGCTGGGTGGGGCTGGAAATCACAAGGGAACACTGCCCTCTTCTGGTCTCTTACAGGAACTGCAAATATTCAATACCAGTGCCAGAGGATATGTTCTGTTCAGACACTACTGAGCATTTGGGCTTTGGTTAAAAACCAAATGAAGAAACTGTTGCTCTCCTAAGCGCGGCTCAGAGTTCTAGGAACAAAAGAACATATCTTATATGCCACCTTGGGTGCAATTCAATCAAGGCTTGGTCTGGGTCTTCCAAGACCTGCATGCACAAGCCTCTTCTGCCACCATGCCCTATCCATGAATCCATCAGAACTCCCATCTTCTAAGTTTAAGTGAGCTTATCCCCCCACCCCCCCATGGGCAACAAACTTGCCTTGGGCATTAAGAGTTAACAGCTCTGCCAAGCCCCTCCAGCTGGATCCAAGTCTGTCTCTACAGGTTGGGCTGGTGTTACACTTTGCTACTTTGAAAACTCCAAGTATGTGTTGGGCAGTGTTGATACATAGTAGGTAGAAGCAGGCGGATCTGGGTTCAAAGGCAGCCTGGTCTACAACGCAAGTTCCAGGACAGCCAGAGCTACATCTTAAGGGAACACAACCCCTCCAAGTATCTGAATGGAAATTCCTCATCCAAATCTCAAGACACAACCCCTCCCTTAAACCCAGCTCCATACTGTGCTGTGTCTGGGTGGACACAGGGAGGATAGCCCCCTCTCGCAAACAATGGACCGTGATATATGGCTGCAGGCCCCAAGCAAGGTTCAGGACATACCCCTGCCTCTGGGAGGTCCTTAATACTCCCAGCCCTGGGCACACACACCACTCACTGAACACCCCAGCCTGAATAGTATATTTTCTCAGTAGCCACCAGAGGGTGTGTTCACTTGGTAAGTTCCCAAGGCAATCTCTTATGAGTTCTGCAAAGGTTGTCACTGCCCCACCCCATCACAGTAGGTCCATCCTGTCCCTCTCAGGAGACCTCGGACACTCGCGTCACTAGCTGTTGCTCCCAACACAGCGGCTGGGAGTGAATCGGGGTGAGCAGGCTTTGCCCGGATCCCAGAACTCTAGTCCGTAAGTCCTCGTAAACGTGCCTCACTCCAGAACCACAGTGCCACCAACTGCCTCCAAGGCTGCTTTGATCTTTTCGGCCTCAGCTTTGGCGACGTTGGCTTTGATTTCCTGGGGCAGGGACTCCACCAGCTTCTTGGCCTGAAAGAGACGGCAGTCAGAAGTGTGGAGCATTAAAGCTTTCATAAACATTCCCAAGCAGAAAAAGCCAGCTCAGCCCCACCAACGAGGAAGGCTCTGAGGAGCAGGCCCCACCTGGACGAGGTTTATGCCCTGGACGTAGTTCTTGATCTCCTTGATCAACTTCACTTTGTCCACAGGCTTTGCTTCTGTCAGGCGGACTGTGAAGTGCGTCCTTTCTTTCTGTTTGGGGATGTCTTCTTCCTCTGCCGCCTTAGGGTGTGGAAACAAAGATAAGGTGAGTGAGGAAGGATGGGGTGAGGCTGCCCCACGAGGACCTGCAGGTAAGATCCAAACTTAACCAGAGCTCTACCTGCACAAAGCCACACCAAGCAGATCATTCACAGGACCACTCCCCGGAACAAAACACACTCTGTGCTTCCCTTTGTTACCCTCTACAGAGTCCTTGTATGCTTTTACAATTTGTGAGACAGAGCCTACTCTGTGTGGCCCTGGATATCCTGGAATTCGCTCTGTAGACCAGGCTGGCCTCAACTCAGTTCTGCCTGCCTCTGCCTCCAGAGTGCTGGGATTAAAAGTGTGCACCACCACTGCCCGGCTCAGTTTACATCTCTTAAAGACTGTAATTTATGGGGCTGGGTAAACGCTCATGAAGTGTTTGTCTTGCAAGTTTGAGGATCTGAAGTGGATCCCTGGAGTCCATGAAAAAGAAATAGGCACAGCAGTTTGTGCCTGTGACCCCAGCACTGGCAAGGAGGACAAGAGGATCCCAGGGGCCATGAGCCCAGCCCAGCCTTATCAACAAGCGCGCACACGCACGCGCGCACACACACACACACACACACACACACACACACACACACACGTAACAAGCAATTGGAACCTACGAGGCAGGGAGAATAATAAATGATTTGCAGATCATAAATGGTTACAAAAAGATCAGGACTACCCAAATCCTCAGCCAGCAAAGCCTACAGTAACAACACAACCAACAGATAAACATTTTTGAGGGGGTGGGGTGGGAGAGGAGGTTTGAGACACGGTTTCTTTACATGACAGCCCTAGGTGACCTGGGACTCACTCTATGGACCAGGCTCGGTCAAACAGATTCAATTGCCTCTGGAGTGCTGGGGTTTGAAGGCATACACTACAGGCTTGGCTATTAGTGAAATAGTGACAACTATTTCAAGCCTTATTCTTGTGGCTCCAGCTTTGAGCCCCAGCATCTGGGACACAACTGGATTGAGCCTGCATCCTGATACTGTTATGACCTTTTTTAAAAGCACTCCAACTTAGGCAATGAAACCTAGCCTTGCTTTAAAAGTGAAGTTTGGGCTGGAGAAATGGCTCAGAAGTTAAGAGTACACTTTGTCTGTTCAGAGGAGCTTGAGTTCAGTTACCAGCACCCACGTCAGGCTGGTAACAACAGCCTTCACCTCCACCTGGAGGGACCCCACACTCTCTTCTGACCTCTCTAGCTACCCACATACATGTGGCACACACACACAGTGATTATCTGACATAGGGTTTCACTTCGGTGCCCTGGAAGGCTGAGAATTCAGAGATCTGCCTGCCTCTACTTCCCAAGTGCTGAGATTAAAAGTGTATGCTACCTTGCATGGCTCCCCATTCAGATTTTTTCCTGGTTTTTTGAGACAGGGTTTCTTGGTGTAGCCTTGGCTGTCCTGGAACTCACTCTGTAGACCAGGCTGGCCTCCAACTCAGAAATCTGCCTGCCTCTGCCTCCCGAGAGCTGGGATTAAAGGCGTGCGTCACCACCCCAGCTTCCCCACTCAGATTTTAAATATCATTTGGAAACCCTGTCAGCAAGAGCTCTTTGAGAAACACCTTGCTTTCTCTTCCTCAACAATGTCACGTTGTGGGGACCTTCCTCAAAACTCCAAGCCTCTTCCCTGCCTGTCCAAATCAGTTCAGTGCACCGGAGGCAGGCACTCTCCCACAACATCTCTGTGCCCTCCCTACTTTTTTTTTTTAAAAGATTTATTTTATTTATTATATGTAAGTACACTGTAGCTGTCTTCAGACACTCCAGAAGAGGGCGCCAGATCTCATTACAGATGGTTGTGAGCCACCATGTGGATGCTGGGATTTGAACTTATCACCTTCAGAAGAGCAGTCGGGTGCTCTTACCCGCTGAGCCATCTCACCAGCCCCGCCCTCCCTACTTTTAATAATACTCAATACTGCTGTGCTGTTTCCTGTCTTCAGATCATTTGTTCCTCACCAGTGTAGCTCAGAGGGCAGAAGGAAAGCTAGCTTACAGAATCGAGGTCCTGATCCCCAGAACCCACGCAGAAGGGGAGAACCCCCAAAAGCTGACCTTTGACCACTCCCTGCTCATGCACACCCACGCACATGCACATAACAAAGATCTCCAATGCCTTCGGCAGAAAATTTCCCAGAGCTATTGCAGGGGAGCCCACAGCAGAACACAGGGATTACAGCTACAGCCTCAAGCAGGAACAAGGAAATATGTGAGATGTTGAGTCTGGCAGTTAACTGGTCACACAGAACTTGGTCTTCCTGTGGCCCAGGCTCACCTCAGAGGCCGGTGCTGCAGCAGAGACAGGACCATGCACCATGCCACCCATTGGCATAAGGCCGACATCCTGGATCTTCAATGTTTTCTGTAGGTTGGAGGAGAGATCTCAGTGTCTGCTTATCAAATGTATGTACTAATAGAGGTACAAGCCTGTTTGGCCCTACCATCTAGGAAAGCACATTTGATAATTTACCAAACTCCCAAAACACCCAGAAGAGACAGGGACCTTTGACCCTTGTTTGGTAAAAATACAAATAGAAGGCAGGGACTTTAGTCCTGGTCATCTCTCCCAATACCTTCAGGAGTTCGTTGAGGTCTGAGATCTCCAGGAGCGTAAGGCTGGCGATGTCTTGGACCAGCTGCTGGATCTTGGGGGGGTATTCTTTGGGAGCATTATCTAGAGGTGCACCGGCGAGTGCTTCACTCCTTCGGTGGCTGCTGCTTCTCAATTGCCGCGCTGCACAGACGCTGGGCATCTGTTGCCTACCGTGCAAACAGCCGTTAGATCAGAGAAAACGGGAGATTCGAGCACAAGATCCATGTGCTCAGTCTGTCACCGCTGAGGCCAGACTCCACTAGCTGGGGTTGAGGGACCTGAAAAAGCTTCCCTACATTTCCCATAGAGCCTCAGGAACCTACGACTCCGTCTGCAACCCTGCCCAGAACGGCAGGCTTCTGGTTGAATGAAATACATCAGCCTGGCGGGTGTACACTGCTGCACCAAGCCTTCCAAAGCACGGGGCTCGGGCTATGCTGCCGTCCACGGCGATGGGTCTCAGCGGCGGGAAGTTAGGGACGAAAGGTACCTGCACCCAAGGTCGCCCAGGCCGAGCCGACCTCTCCACGCCCCGCAGACTGGGCCGCGGAAGGTGGCGATGCGCCCGTCACCCCTTCCCTCTGAACGTACTTCCTGCCCGCCGCCCCGGCAATGGCGCTCTAGACCACCGCTATACCTGGCAAGGCGGAGCGCTGCGCCCCCGAGTCCAAGCCGTGGCCCCCACAGGCAGCGGCTGCCCGCCGCCGGCAGCATAGCTCCGCAAGCGGGAAGGTCACACGCGGCTCTAAGCGGAAGCGACGCTCTACCCGGGAGGAGGCGAGCTGTCCGGGCCGCTCTAGCCACCAGACCTCCAGGCTTCGGAGCCCGGGTCGGCTCTAGCCTGGGTTGGCTCCTGGTATTACGCACTAAGCGGTGCGACGCGCAGGCGCAGAGACAATACTGGGTTAGCGCTTTCTCCACCGGTCGTGTTCAGCACGTCTTTGTCTCGCCAGGGGAATAAGTAGGCGACCCCACCCCCTTACCTACTGAACGCACTGCGTAACCCCTTGAAGTCAGCTCAGTGGTCCGAGAGGTTAGCAACCTTAGGAGCCCAGTACTCTACACCTAGGAGAAGGAAGGGCAGGGAGTCCTTCCAAGTGGAGAGCTCACTTGGCGGGACTGCCTCCTTTGAGTGCATACTAAGGCAGGCGCTTAACGGGGAGGGAAAGGGCAAAATTTGAATGTCCTCACAGAAGTCAGGTTGAACTGTATTTTCCAGGGTGAGCTATTGAGAGTTAAAACCTTAAGCAATGGGTAATCCTGAAGGCAGTTGGGCTGCAAAAGCCCGCGTTTGCACCTTTCACACTCGCCTGGTGATGTATCCCGCACCAGGTGAGTCACTGCAGAGTCCCCACCAGGAAGGAGACTGTGCAAGTCCAAGGCTTCTCAACCAGTACCCACCAAACTCCACAACAGATGCAGACGATTAAAGTGTTGGTCCAACCCAGCCTGCTGCCCAAACAATCAATCATGAGAGTTTTGAAATACATTTTATTTTCACTGCTCTGCACTGGAGAGATGACATCCAAGGAGTAGGGGAGATAAAGATACCTAAAGCTTCTACCCTTGCAGGAGCCACATGGTTCTTCTGGGTACCAGGGCCATGCCTGGACACCACACAGTTCACATCAGACTCCGGGCCAGGCTAAGCATCCCCACAGCATTCACCTGTGGCAGGCTCCAACACAGGGCACTCTCCAGAGAAGGTTCTACTTGCCCTGCAGAGCCCCAGTCCTGGGGAGGTCAGACAGCATCAGGACCGAAGCAGGGAACCAGTGACAGGAGCCAGACCACTGAGGACAGGAAGAAGGCCAAGGGTGAAGGCCCACCCCTTGCTCACAGAAGGGACAGTATAGGGCAGTAATAGGGGAGGAATGGCTAGTTAGACATATAAGTGGTATCTGGTGAACTGTAGTGTTACTCTGGGTGGCGAGCACCAGACTTGGGGTCAGTCGAAGGAGATGAGCTGGGCCTCACTGCCCTGTGCTGGCGGTCCCTGTGTAGGCGCTGGTTGGGCCACAGGGGGCTGCTGCTGGGGAGGGCCGGTGCTGGGGGCCATCTGGAGAGAAAGAGCAGATAGGCTCATCACCTCTCTTCACAAACAAAACCTCTGGCTTAGAACAAGCTTCACCTTAGCAGAGAGTGGATCAGGTTGTTACCAACACTGCAATGGCACTTGTGATCTCTTGTAAAGCTGTCTCCTGTGTAATATGGATATATGTGTACATACGTGCATTGAATGGCATGTCATCATTCTGTCTGCTGAGCAAAGCCCCTGGGTGCACCCAGTGCAAGGGATCCAAGGAAGCCCAAGAGTCCAAGGCAGGCAACTGGGAGACGGCTCACCTGCTGGTACAGGGGCTGCTGCCCTGGGATGTAGGGCTGCTGGGCCGGCAGAGACGCATCCTGGCCGGGAAGGGCGGTCATGAGATTCTGTGGGAAGTAAGATGGAGCCCGACACTGAGAAATCTGTGACCAGACAGAAACAGACCCTCCTGGCTGGAAGAAAGCAAAAGTGAGAGCCAGGAGGAGAGGACCTGTCTGAGATAGCCTCTGTGCCCAGTAAAGACTAGGTCTCTTTACCTGCATGTTGTACGGCTGGTAGCCCATGGACATTGGCTGGCTCCCCATGTAGCCTATGTTGCTGGTTTGTGGAGGCTGCGAGATGGCTGGGAGGCTCTGTGGGGCCTGAGAAGCCACGCTCTAGGGAAGGAAGGCGGTGAGGTAACAGGCGAGGGAGGGAAGGATAGGTGCAGATGCAGGGGAAGCTTTGCCCACATACCTGGTAGCCTGGGGTTGGCGTGGGCTGGTAGGAAGAGTAGGCAGGGCTGGTGGTGGGCCCGGCCTGGGCCTGAGGGGCTGCCTGTGCCCCAGGGGCACCTGTTGGGTACATGTAGGCGCTGACCATGCTGGGATCTGTGATGACAAAGATGAGCTGGCTCAGCCCAGAATGACAAGAGTACACCCTCTCCTGGGTGTCTCCTTTTGTTGTGACTTTCAAAGCCAGGGATATGTTTCACATCCTCAGAAAAGAAAAGCCAACGTGTGTGGGGGTGGGTGGGGTGGGGTGGGGTTAGGTCCTATGGGTGGGGGAAATAAAGCAAAAAAAAAAAAAAAAAAAGGAACCAAGTTCTTTTTGTTTTCATAGTGCTAGGGGCTGACCCCAGGGTCTTGTCCACAGCAGGCAGGCAAGCGCTCTCTACCTGAGCTACAGCCCCACCCTTCAAGCTGTTTTGAAACAAGTGGTAGTCAGACAAGGAGTCAAACAAGGAGTTAGGGAGAGTTGACACTAGTAATTTCTGAAGCCCATACTTGGAGTTTCAAAACGGAGACAACAGCAACAAAGCCAAACAGTTCTGACTTACAGCAGCCCAGGCTAACACTTCAGAAAAGACTTAGCCTGGGCTAGCACTTCAGAAAAGACTATTAGAGAAATGAAGAAATACACCAGGGATAATGAGGGCCACCTAAGATGTCAGAATGAGAAACACTAGGAGGAACCTAGTTTGCATATCACACTCACACACACACACACACACACAGTCCTCAGTAACCTACAAACTGTAAATACACCCTAAGAACCCAAGTCTTTTTTTTTTTTTTTTTTGGTTTTTCGAGACAGGGTTTCTCTGTATAGCCCTGGCTGTCCTGGAACTCACTTTGTAGACCAGGCTGGCCTCGAACTCAGAAATCCGCCTGCCTCTGCCTCCTGAGTGCTGGGATTAAAGGCGTGCGCCACCACGCCCGGCTAGAACCCAAGTCTTAACTGTCTGTTAGGTCTTGAATTGGAGTCCTCCTGCCTCAACTTCTCAAGTGTTGGGATTGTAGGATGCACACTACCATATACAGTCTGAGATTTTGCCTTCTAATGACTATCCATCCGCACAGAGAGGAAGTGGGAACCCAGAGAACCAAATAGAAAAGCAGGCAGAGTGCCAAACTGACCTCATCACAAGGTGACACAAGCAATCAGCACGCATGTGGATGGCACCAATAATGTATAAAATCAACAGGGACAGATCAGACGGCTCAGTAGTTATAACAGGGAGAGAGAAGGCTCAGTAGTTATAACAGCTGAGTTCTCTTATCAGACTCAAGTTCAGATCTCAGTTCCCTTGTCAACCATCTCTTCTGGCCCCTGAAAGAACCTATACTCACACACATTACTAAAAAAATAAAATAAAACTTGTCTGAGCATGCTATTGTACTCCTTTAATTCCAGCATACAGGAGGCAGAAGCAGGTGGATCTCTATGAGTTTCCGGTTAACCAGGGTTACATAGTGAGATCCTGTCTCATAAAATAAACAAATCAATCTTTAAACAAAAAAACCCTCAGGGGCTAGAGAAATATCTCAGTAGTTAACAGCATTTTTTGCTCTTGTAGAGGATGCAGACTTGCTCCCCAGAACCTATGTGGTGGTTCACAATCATCTTGAAACTCCAAGTTTCAAGGCATCCAAAGCCTCTTCTGGCCTCTGTGGGCAAAGCCCAGCACACCCTTGGTGCACAAATGCACATAAGCAAAATATATAAAATAAAGTTGCTGGGAGATTGTGGTGCCCGCCTTAATCTCAGCACTCTGGAGACAGAGTCAGCCGAATCTGAGTTTGAGGCCAGCCTGGTCTACAGAGTGAGTTCCAGGACAGCTAGAGCTATAGAGAAACCCTGTCTCAAAAAAACTAAATTCAATAGCAGTAAAAGACTGTTTTCCTCTCAACAGCTCACAGCTACAGACGACAGGGCAGAGGGAGGCTGACAGCACTAACTGGCAGGAAGAAGATGCAGGAGTCTGAGCCAAGATGCTTTCTAAGTGACACTGTTGATAATGGGGACAGATGAAAAGCCCGCTGAGCCCACCTCAGCCACCCACAGTAATGTGACCACGAGACACAATGACTAAAGATGTAGTCCGTGGCGTATGAAAGTAGAACCACCAGACAAAACAAATTGAGGGCAGTTTGCCAACTTTAAGACAATGGTTCAAGCCCACACTATAGGCACAGAGCAGAACAGGACATATTTAGAAGAGAAAAGGTGGGCTAGGATAGCTAACAGTCCTGAGGGGATTTTCTGAAGCACAGACATCTTGTTTTTTTCTGGTTTTTTTTTTTTTTTTCCCCCCCCCGAGACAGTGTTTCTCTGTGTAGCCCTGGCTATCCAGGAACTCACGCTGTAGACCAGGCTGGCCTCGAACTCAGAAATCCACCTGCCTCTGCCTCCCGAAGCACAGACATCTTTACTGGGGCACTGATGAGAACCTGCTGTGACGCAGTGGTTCCTGGCTCTGAACATATCCTGACTTTAGTAAAGGGATTTTACCTGCCCCGCACCCTGGAAGAGAGTGGGGGAGGGAGGGAGGGAGAACATGTGTTTCCATATGGACAGAAAGAAAAAAAACTCAGAAAAATAGTCACTTAGAAAACTTGGAAAATTCTTTATATTATTCTCACTGCCTTCTGTAAACTGGCAAGATTACCTGCTGTCGTGCCAGGCATGCTGGGGTAGGGGCCAGTGGCTGGGGCTGGCTGGCTCATATACACACCATGCATCGGAGAGCCCTCTACTGAGCCTGCTGGGCTGAAGGTGGCAGGGAAGCTGGTTGGGCCTGAGGGCTGATAGAGTACACCCCCAGCTGTGGGCATAGCCTGGAGCTAGAGACAAAACAGAGCCAACAGTCAGAGGGGGTCTGTGGCCTATGATGGGGTCGGGCAAGGTAGGGTGGGCAGCACCTGCCTGGGCATAAGGCAAGGGGAAAGCAGGCATCTGGGCGCGCATCTGGACGGTCTGCTTCTGCTGCTCCAGGCGCATCTGCCGTTCCTTCTCCTGTTCCTGCAGGCGCTGGATAGCTAGCTGTCTCTGCACCTCCAGGTACTCCTGAAGCGAGTGAGAAGCAGTGGTCAGGCTAGCCTGGGCCTCCCTTACCCACAAGCTGGGTCAGGTGCCATACCTGCTTCTTCTGTCTCATGATCTCCAGTTTCTGTGCCAGCTGGATCTGACGTTGGCGCTCAGCCTCCTCGGCTGCCCGGCGCAGCTTCTCCCTGTGCTCTTCACGCAGGGCACTCAGAGCCCCTCGGGCATCACGTATCTGTGCCAGCTTGTCCTGAAGCCCCTCGTAGTACACTGTGTAGAGAAGAGTATAGCTCAGACCTCTCATGGGCTGAGAGCCTAGGTGATGTGGGCCTCTGTTCTCCTTGGACAGAGCTGCTGGCCCTGGGGCTGGAGACAGAAAGGAGCAGAACAGGCCCCACCAATGGATCCACCTCCCATGAGCACTCTGTGGAGGAGCGGAGAGACTCAATGAATGGAGTACAGGCAGAGAGCCGTGGGTGTCCCAGAGCGGGACCCCGGAGGGCGGGCACCTACGCCTGCGCTCATCCAGCTGGTTGAGCAGCTCGAGCAGCTGTGGGTGCATGCTGTTGATGGACTGGAAGAGTGACAGCACAGCCGAGTCGTTGGTGATGCTGCGGCCCCGCATGTGGTTGCTCTTCATGCGGTTGACAAAGGTGCTGACAGCATTCTGCAGGGCCTTGAGGAACTGCTCGTGGCTCTCCTCCGACTCCCCATTCTGGTACTGCTGAGACACAGTGGGTAGCTGAGTGCCACAGCAAGGTGAACGCTATGCCTGTTAAGCTCAAGAAGCATCCTTGCAAAGGTGCTAGGTAGGTAGACAGGCGCTGCCCACTGTGTCCAGAGCCTGGCATGGACGCATGACAGAGTCCTTCATGCTTGACACGTGACATGCCTGGTCTGCACACAAAGCACAGAGCAAGGCCCTCATCCACCCATGTCTGGGTAGGACTGGCAGGTACCTCAGCAGTTGAGAGACAAGGAGGGCCAACTCTGAGGCTGTAGAACACTGGGGTCCACAGAGCAGCTGGAGCCTCCTTACTCTGACACAGTCCCCCCAACCAAGACAGGAGGCACTGCTCACCTCACTAAAGGGGCCACTGCAGGGAGTTATGGGCTGAGAATCTGTCTCTGGAAGAGGACCCTGGAAGAGATCGGAGGATTAGAGGATCTCTGCCTGCTTGACCTTGCCCTAGGGAATGACAGTCAAGAGTGCAGAGGTGCCTCTCACCTCTGCCATGCTGTTGGGGGCTGTATGTCCTTCTCCAGGCTGGGCAGCAGGCTCTGTCAGGGGCACAGGTGCAGATGGTGTGGGGCTCTTCCGAGCTTCCTCCTGTTTCTTCTCCCAGTAGTTCCGGTTGAGGTATCTTGCAAGCTGCCGGGCAATAAAGGAGGGAATGAGGCGGCACTGGTGTGGCCTGGGCCGGGGAGCAGGGAGGACAGCATCAGAGACCACTGCTTACCTCAGGGTCGATGTCCTCAGCCAGAGGTGCTGATGAGTTCTGGGGAGACAAGCATTGAGTCTGAGGAGCCACAGGATTAAGTGACGTGATCCCAAGCGATCTTTCAGACAGGGACCCAGATGCCACCGAATAACAGCAGATCTTAGGGCTAGCCAACATTCTAGCCAGCTGTCTGGCACCTGTCAGCCCTTTCCTTCACACACTCTTTGTGGCTGGCATCCACTTTCCTTTGGCAATAAAATCTTAAGAACCTGGGTTATGAGACTATCATGTACCACCAGAACCTAACTTTATTAAGGCACAAGGCAGCACTGGCCACACTAACTTGACTTGCTAGGATGGTACCAATACTGCATGAACACTGTGCTTAGCTCTAATGAAGCCCTAGTGTGAGCCCTGCTCACAATCTAGGGAGGAAGAGTTTCCTCCACCAGCAGGTGCCACCGCTGTTTCTAGCTCTAGGTCCCTCCCATCTGTGGCTGGCTACTCCACAGGACCTCCAGGTGTAATTCTAAATCTGCTACGACTTCACTTCCTGTCTACAGAACTAAGGATGATGTGGAAGAAGACCAGGCCTGTAAAACTTAGTATGGAAGAGATTCATCTCCCTGGCAGGGGGATGCCATTCTTGGCGTCCTCAATACGCTACAGTGAAGTCCTTTACCAACAGGACCCTTGTGGTGATCCCTGGAAAATGAGAAGCCAGCTTGGCTGAAAAGGCTCACCACAGGCGAGGAATACAGGCTGCTAGCTGGAGGCGCAGAGGAAGCCAAGGGTGTAGGCTCTGCCTTTGGATGTGCTGTGTATGTTGTTTTCTGTCTCTGAGGCAGAAAAAGAAACAGAATTAGAGGAACATAAATGGCAGAAGCTAAGGAGCTGAGCCTCCACATACCCCCACTGCCATACCTAGAATCCTCTATCAGCAGGGGAAACTCATAGGGCCCCATGGCTTACCATCCTCTCTTTCTCTTCAGCCTCTGACTGTGATAGGGCCAGAGCCAGCTGTAGCTCCTCCTCTTCCTGCAGGGCTGTCTCATCCCGCTTTGGGGGCAGCTGAGGACAGACAGGGTAGAGTGAGAAGGGCCCCAGAAAAGAGGTTAGGTGTTCTAGGGACTAGAAGGGACCTTGTACCTGAGACTGCTGTGACAGGGGGCTGGTCAGGTACTCTGGGGGCAACTCAGTGGTAGAGGAAGTCTTCCCTTCTGCCTTCCTACAGACAAAATGAAGACACCATAAGCAACCATGCACTGACACTACCCTTCCAGGGTTTGTACACCATCTCCACAGACTGACAGTGAAGGTCCAAGCCCACCCTCCAGAGAATGGCAAAAGGGACAGGCAGCGAACAAACAAACGAACTGCAAAAAAAAAAAAAAAACACAAAAAAGCAAATGAACCGCAGTTTAAAAAAGCAGGAGTTAGGCGGTCGTGGTGGCACACGCCTTTAATCCCAGCACTCAGGAGGCAGAGGCAGGTGGATTTCTGAGTTCCAGGCCAGCCTCCTCTACAAAATGAGTGCCAGGACAGCCAGAGCTATACAGGGAAACCCTGTCTCAAAAAAAACAAAGAAAAAAAAAGCTCTTTTCTAAAGGAAAACATAAAACAAAAAAAACCCAAGCTTTAACCACAGCATTGGCAGTCATGCCCAAGTATCCTCTCCACCCCAGTTCACTACAAATTTTAAAAATTTAGAACACAAACTCATATGGACACAGGAACACAAACCACAGTTGAGAAATCCAAGAGAAGGGCTTGCAGACATGTTCTCATATATACAATTAAACACGCATCTTTGCACTACAATTGTTTTTTGAAGATAGGGTTTCTCTGTGTAGCCCTGACTATCCTGGACTGGCTGTGTAGACCAGGCTGGCCTTCAACTCAAGAGATCCACCTGCCTCTGCCTCCCAAGTACTGGGAGTGCGACAGTATACTCAGTGTACTGGCTAGGTTTGTGTCAACTTGACACAGCTGGAGTTACCACAGAGAAAGGAGCTTCAGTTGGGGAAATGCCTCCATGAGATCTAGCTGTGGGGTATTTTCTCAATTAGTGATCAAGGGCCCCTTGTGGGTGGGACCATCTCTGGGCTGGCAGTCTTGGGTTCTATAAGAGAGCAGGCTGAGCAAGCCAGGG